>BFEA01000002.1:3035126-3060683 GCA_003427395.1 Chara braunii
TCTCTCTCTCTCTCTCTCTCTCTCTCTCTCTCTCACACACACACACACACACACACACACACACACACACACACACAAACAAAAAAAAAGAAAAAAGTGGCAGTGTATATTTCCATTCTCGGCCAAGATTCATTCCCATTTTGCTCAGCCCATATAAAATGGAAATATACACTGCCACCTTTTTTTTTTTTTCGTTTGTGTGTGTGTGTGTGTGTGTGTGAGAGAGAGAGAGAGACAGAGACAGACAGCTGGAGTAGGCGGGCCAGCGGGCAGCTGGAGTAGGCGGTCGAGCGGGCAGCAGAGAGAGCGCGATCTGGAGAGGGAGTGGGCGGGCAGTTGGAGTAGGCGGTCGAGCAGGCAGCAGAGAGAGCGCGAGCCGGAGAGGGAGTGGGAGGCCAAGAGAGAGAGAGAGAGAGAGAGAGAGTGGGGCGGGTGTTAACGGGCGGTCCGCGGCTTTTCCTGCCCAAACCCATTCCCGCCAGAAGCCAAAAACGAAAAAAACAAAAACAAAAAAAACCGGGAGGGCCTGCTAGGCCAGGCCACCTCCCGGTTTTGCCGATTATTGAACCAATAGGCGGGCTAACGCGCAGTTCACTGTTTTTTTTGCTGTTTCGAACTGCTCACGGCCCAATCTTGCCGTGGACTGTTATTTATGCGAATTCTGAACTGTGCAGCGGTGACAGGCTCAGTTGTCTCATTTATAATCCATTTCTATATGTTTTTTCTCTCACCTCACATAGTTTTAACCCCGGCCTACAAGAATAGTTTTAACCCCGGCCTACAAGAGGGGTCCGGTCACTGGACGACGTCCTCTTCCCACCATCAGGGTTAGTCGCCATAGACCACGCTCGTCGGTGAATAGCGTTTTTTTTTTTGTTTTTTTTTTTTTTTTGAAAAACCAACCCCTTCCAGTGTTAGTGGTGCTGATAAGAGCAGATGCCACTAACACCTAGGGGGGGCTCCATCTATTGGTGGGGAGCGTCACCTGCTGGAAAGCGGGTCCAGCGTCCCTTTTACAGTCTGGAATTGAATACATCAAGCAGACAATTGTGGGGTATCGCTGCCAGCATTGATTACCCTGGAATCAGGGGATTGACTGAGCAGGATGTGAGAGGGTGAGAAAGGGGAACCTCTTCACCCTGAAACAGGCGCCCAATGTTTCACTGTCCACTAGTTCCTCCCTTTCCTACCCCTAACCTGCTCCCTTCATCTCTCTTTTGGCCCTTCCAGGACCGGGACCAGTGACTGCAGGTAGTGAAGAGAAGAAAGGAAGTATAGTATTAGCGGAGTCCTCCCCAGGGGGCACTAGGGAGGAACTCTGTTTAGTTGTGTAGTTGTACATGTATATGTACTTCTTATGTGTATATGTAATCAGGAACCTGCAAAGGATCATTAGGACAGGATTTCTGCCAGGGAAAGGTTGTGGGGAGGGAATGGGTCTGGGAAATCCGATGGGGGACGTAGGGGGAATGAGGGTTCTATGATTGTCCAGTCTTTGAAGGCAAGAATACAGCAACCATGTTGATTCCAAAGAAGAACCGCACGGAGGTGTACAAGTACCTCTTCAAAGAGGGGGTACTTTATGCCAAGAAAGACTTTAATGCGCCGAAGCACCCGGAAATCGATGTCCCAAATCTGCAGGTCATTGAGCTGACGGAAATCGATGTCCCAAATCTGCAGGTCATTAAGCTGATGCAGAGCTTCAAGTCGAAGGACTACGTGAAGGAGACCTTTGCATGGCGCCACTATTACTGGTACTTGACAAACGATGGAATCGAGTTCCTTCGGACGTACTTGAATCTGCCATCAGAGATTGTTCCTGCTACATTGAAGAAGTCTGCAAGGCCGCCGACACGTCCTCGCGGCGGTCCCGGTGGAGACCGCCCTCCAAGAGGCCCTCCCAAGAGGCCCTCCCAGACTTGGCGGAGGAGATCGCCCGTCCTTCGGAGATAGAGAGGGGTACCGTGCATCTGGTCCCCCCAGGGGTCCTGGTGGTTTCGGCGACAAGGGTGGTGCTCCAGGAGAGTACAGGCCTGATTTGCCATGGTGGTGGTGGTGGTGGTGGGTTTGGTGGTGGCGCTCCTCCCGCTCCTGGGGCTCCCCCTGCGGGCGAGTTTTAAATTGGCGTTTTTTGTTTCGTTCCTGGCATGGATTTTTGCGGCGGTAAAATGATGAAGTATAGTTGCTGTCCATAACCGGTACCGATCAACGCAGTCGGGGAGAGAGAGAGAGAGAGAGAGAGAGAGAGAGAGAGAGAGAGAGAGAGAGAGAGAGAGAGAGAGACCTGTGGGCTGTGTCACCAGTCAACGTCACTTGGGCCTGTTCTTAATTGAATTCGTAAAATTGAGTTTCTTAAAGGGCTTTGTCCCTCGTTTCATCTCAAAACAACAACAACAACAACAACAACTGGTGTTGTGCCATGTCATGGAACATATCTTTCTTTCACTACCTACCTACCAGTACTCCTAAGGCTATGCAGGGGACGCCTGCAAGCATAGCTTTCTACCTATCTTCGGTGAAGGGAGGTTACCTCTGTCGGTGGAGAGGTTTGCCCCTTTGCCCTAGCATTTAGGGTGCGGGGTTGGGGCTACCGGTGGGGCCCCAGCTAACAGAAGGACCAAGCATTTGCAAGTAACTGTGCCTCCCTTTTCATCTTCCCCAACCCCCATAGAGTAACAGTAGTGTCTAAAGCCAACACTCTCCCACACACCACACGCAACCCACTCACACGCGCACTCACACCCGCGTTGGCTGAAGACCTTACTGATACCGACTGGGAGGATCCAGCTGACTATCTCAGTTGGTTGGCACCAAGAGTGCCACAGGTGGCCATGGGGATGGAATCCACGACCTCCTGAACGACACTTGCGTGCCTAACCAATTGAGCTAGGCCTCTCATTGACAACCATGTCAGGGGTAATTGGACTCCCAATGGTCCAATGGATCAAACAGTTGCTGAGGGTGTATGTCAGCAAGTCAAACAGCTAGGTGAAGGTTGGACTAGAATGCTCACAGGAGATCTGGCACATCTCTAACCTGGCTGTGGTATAGCAGGTGGGTGTAAGAGGGCCACCTTCTTCTTGTGGGGGTGGCTATTGCTGTCATGCCCCTGGATGGGGTGTTTTGTGCCAATCAACCTCAAACCACCTAGCAAAGATGCATCATACCCTTCATACCCTTCATACCCTTCATACCCTTCATACCCTTCACACCCTTCACATAAAAGCATGGGGCCTCCAGTGCCGTCTCGGSGGGGGGGGGGGGGGGGAGTTGATTGGGAAAGTGCGACTGAGCACATATGAAAAATTTTGGATGGACAAGAATAGTATCTGAGATTTGAATATAACACACCATATTTTGGTAACTGAGTGAGATCTGCCCTTCTGTCTGTATCCCTTCTCTTCCCATTTCTTTTTGTGCATCTTTGGATGATTAGGTTACAACTTACAAGTTACAAGTATACATTATGATATTACTATGAATTACTATTAATTTATGATTATATTTTTATCCACACATGACACAGGTATGTACCAACTGTGACTGGGTGAAAGCACAGTCTGTTCAAAACAACCCAGGGAAGAAAAAAGGTGTGGCCTCACAAGGCGAAGGGATGGTAGATCAAGGTCATGAGCATTTCACAGTTAAGTGCAGCAGCTCTCATATGATATCCACACCCAAACAGACAATTCAGGACTGAATTCATAAAGGTAAGTTAAACCACCAGTACGTTTCCCAGCCATTTTTTCAGAGTCGCAGCGTGCATGTTGCCACGACTCTCAGGAAGTACCGGGGTGCTGTTTTGCTGGACATCCATCCATTGTTTAACATTGTTTAACAACTCATCTTCCAAATGGTGGGGGTAGGGGAAAGGGAGGTGGTTTGTTTGCCTACATGCATCGGGGTTCATTCATTGGTGATAGCACCTGGCTCCATGATTGAAGGGAGATAGCAGCCACGGAACTCGGGTTTACTACCGCCTAATCAAGGCTGTCATGTAGGTGACCAACTTAGGCTACTGAGTAGTTGTGTAACCCCACTTGCTAAATTTCCTACTTCGAGGGTGGGCCATGCAGCTACCAGTCGCCATATTCAGATGTCTGTATAAACAAGTAAACACGTTGTTCAGGGACGCTGGACCTGGTTTCCAGCAGGCGCTGCTCCCCACCAATAGATAGAGCCTTCCCAAGAGTGATAGTGGTGCCTGCTCCTATCAGCACCCCTATCACCACCTCGGGCTGTTCATTAAAAAAAAAAAAAAAAAAAAAAAAAAAAAACGGACCTCGCATGCAACCCATTTTACCTGGATGGATGTGCCACGAAATGGCACCCTGGTACTTCCCGAGAGTGGAGAATATTGTTCCAATCTATTTGTAAGGAGCAGCACATGCTGGGAATCGGGCCCAGTGTCAAACTCATCAAACGAGTAGAGTACAAAACAGTACCGGGGCGATTGCCTGGCTTCGGCTAGGGATAACATGAACATTCATGAACGATTACTGAACCATTACCGCAATTCAAAATTCATTCCGCTGACGCTACTCCTCTACTCCCAGCCTGCCTCTTCAGCCCCGTTGGGGGCCGCCTGATGTTCTTCTCTTCTCTTTGAAAAGGCAACTGTCTTGAGATATCATCATTATACTGACTTCAAGTTGGCCACCTGATGCTCTAACTAAAACAAGCAGTCTCCTCCTTTCCTTTCCTTCCCCCCACAGCACCATTCTTTCACAGCCTTAGTTCCCCCCCGTACCATTGCTGCTCTACCAGTGAGAAAGGGGGTGAGGGGAGTGGTCGCAGAAATCTGACGAGCGATGCATCTGAACGGATCCATCCATCTACCGTCTTTGCCCGAATAGAACGCCCGGTCATTATCGCTGCATCTGGACTGAAAGTTGGGACAAATGCAGCGATAATGACTGGGCGTTCTATTCGGGTGAAGACCATAGTCCCCTCGCGGAAGGAGAGCTCTAATCTCTGATTAGTGTGGCCTTGTCCTCCCTGATCCCCCCCCAGCTTGTTGTTGCAGAGTTTTTTAATCTGTGTTTTAATGTCAGTCAGCTTTTGTGTATAAGAAGGACTTTTTTGCTTTTGTTAATTCCTGTTAAGCTCGTAATTCAGTCTGAACATGTTGTTTAACTGGCTCAGTATAGCCTGCACAAACCAAGCATACGCCCTCCATTTCAAAGGTACAGCGTCTCCACGTGAGGGCCCAGAGCACCGCCTTCCTCCCGATGTCAAACATATTGTTTGCAAAGGGGATGATTTTCTCAGGTTCGTCTGGCTGCCAGGCACCACACGGAATTGCCTTCCAGTCCCATGGCCATTGCTGCTCCGTGCGAAGGTGTCTCCGATGCCGTCCCACCATCTCCACCAGGTCCAGACCTACCCAGGCCACTGCATGAAAATGTTCTTCAGGAGGAGAACCTCCCACAGCAAAGCTTGCACCAAGGAAGTCCCCTGCAAGACAGGTAGGAGTTGCACCTGCTGGAAACCGGGTCCAGCATCCCCTGAAATACAATGTTGAGATGATAAAACAGCACGTGCTGGGAACCGGGCCCAGCATCCCTCATGATGTCACGGATGCTACTGATAGTAAGAGTCTGTAAGACGATGATACTGATGATAATAAGCCTGCTGCTGCTGCTGCTGCTGCTGCTGCTGCTGCTGCTGCTCCTGCTGCTGCTGCTGCTGCTGCTCCTGCTGCTCCTGCTGCTGCTGCTGCTGCTGCTGCTGCTGCTGCTCCTGCTGCTGCTGCTGCTGCTGCTGCTGCTGCTGATGATGATGATGATGATGATGATGATGATGATGATGATGATGATGATGATGATGATGATGTTAATCTAAGATAATCTACACAAAATTATGAACTACTAGTGTGGGTCCTTTTTTAAGAATGTGCACCCAGTCCACGGGATCGAGGAATTGAGAGTGTCCAGTGTGTCGCCCGGTCTGTGACAATCTCAGTTTTTGTCTGAGCTGTTCGTATGTCACCCTGGTGGTTTAAGAAACGCCATTGCAGTCTCCTTTTTTTCGTTTTTATTTTGTTGGGGGGGGGAAGGGAAACTACACGGGAGTCACAAAAATGAGTTGTAATTGCACTATGGGCCAATATACAGTTTCGAATTGCAGTTTGGGCAATGTATACAACCTGGCTTTCTGGCCAGGTGGGGTGCCCGAAGTGCAACTGCAAACTGTATCTTGTCCCATAGTGCAATTATATCTCATTTTTGTGACTCTACTGAAGTTACCCCCTTTTTTTTTTAGTGTTTTCTCACTCCATCTATTGGTGGGGGCTGCACCTGCTGGAAAACGGGTCCAGCGTCCCTCACATATGACAGAACTTTGAAAAACCAGATAATGAAAAGAGCAAGAATGACTGAACCAGCACCTCTTCACCCTTTCTTGGGCGCCAGATCCTACTGTATCTTCTAGCACTAATTCTCTTAAAGAAAAAGGGAAGAAACACCCAGGCCTCACGCTCCTGCCACAAACAGGTCACAGGGCTACGCCCCAGCACCGGCCAGCGTTGTTCTGGCATCGGCAAACCCAGAGCACAGAGCACACCAGCTTTGCCGGCGTCAGCCAGGATTCTACCATCTCTAAAATCATGTATCCTATATCAGAACGAAACCAGATGTGACCTAGGATTGCAAAAAAGATAAGGTAAGCTTGATATAGCATGATCATTGATATACTACTCGTGATTCGGATCTTTAAAGACAGCCGTCTGTCTCCCAGACACAAACGTAGTAGGTTACACAGAAAGATTGGAACAATCTACCCGGGGGTTCTGCCTCTTCATCCAATTGACAGAAGCCAGATTCTTTGCAGAAGCTAGCAGCCCCTGCCTCCCTTCCCTACCTTATGACCTGGCACGGATACTGGAAGGAGCCACTGGGGGGCACCAGTGGGTCCTCCTTCCGTGTCCTTGCCCACCCCAAAATTCTATCTATAATCAATGAATATTATCTATCTATCTATTATATCCACAATTCTCCTAACTATGTGCTATCCTCGTACTATCCTCATGCGAAATATGCAAAAAATCTGGGTAAAGAATTGAGAGGGGCGTGTCGCAGAGTGATAATACGAAAAGGCGGAGACACAGAGTGCGCAGAGGAAGCAAGGACAGAGAGGTAGAAAAGAGAAGGACCAGTTCCTACTAAAAACAAAAATAGAAGAGACGCAGCCAACTCTGATGCTAATGATGATGATGGTAATTGATGAAGATGTAGACATCGGTGAGATTAGCTGTTGCCGCTGAACTGCCGCTCCTCTTGCCCCTGCCGCTGAACTGCCGCTCCTCGTGCCCCTGCCGCTGAGTTGCCGCTCCTCGTGCTCCTGAAGAAAGCTCATCATCGCGCTTACTTGTCCCCCAGCAAACACTCATAATGTCAGACCTTCAACTAAGGAAGTGCTCTTATCACCTCCACAGCCTGCACCAATCCATGGCGGTTCCTCCTGACAATGCCTTGCCCCCCAGTTGCTTATTTGTCACGCCAGGTGAGCCTCCAACGTGATGATCGATAGACCCGGTCGTGAGCTGCTCGTTGATCATCGGCGGACTTCCAAACCTCCTACTCCCTGCAAGAGTTGTTTCCCCTTCCAAGGCAGTATCAGAAACGTGAGGAAGATGAAAACCTCCTCTCATGAAGAATCTCCTATCAGAAGAATACTCCCCCCCTCTCTCCGCGTGTAAGCCTGCTACACTGTCAGGATCAAGACGTGAACCCAATTGTCTTCCTACTCCTCCAGGACCGCGCACTACAAGAGGAGTTGTACAATTCCCTCCTGAAGTATAATGTAGCATTCCTGCGTTATTAGCAATTTGATTAAATGCTAACAAAAGAAATCCCATATTCATTCCCTCTATAATAGGTCTAACTCCTGGCATAGCAGCACCAATTGCTATTCCTGTAAAACTGTTTTCGGCAATTGGTGTAAAGGCCTGCCCCGGGTGCCCCCTGGGGGTAGGAAGGGCCCGCTAAGATCATCAGGCTTATGGACATAGAAATAGAAAGAGTGTCTTCAAGAGGCGGGCAGTTATGACAAGTTTGAAAAGAGGGGGTGTTAGTGGTTGGGGGAGGGAGGACCAGTTTTTCGTAGCACTTTGTTACTCCCCCTTTCTTAGCTCCTTCTGTACATTTTGGTCAGGAAAAGGGTTTGACACTAGTAGCACCAGAGTAATCAACACTGGCAGGCGCTCTTTCCCTGCTCAGTCAATCCTCTGGTTCCCAGAGTAAGCAATGCGGTCAGACACTCTCCAGAGACTTTCCAAAAAAGCTTCTCAGTAGCAGGTATTTTGGTGTCCAGTTCTCAGCAACCTGCACAGTCAATCCTCTGGACGCCAGAGTAACCAATGCTGGCAGGTTTTTCTCAACCTTTTTTCTCGGTAAAAAAGAAGAAAAAGAAAAAGGTATTCTCAAATTAACATATTTTTCAAAAGACCTTTTGTTACTTTTGCGAGGCACAAGGCCTCGATAAGCCCTATTGGGCCCCTGTTTGCAACAGCGTCGCCCGCCCTAAGTGAAGGCAGGCTCGACAGACCCCAAGAGGCCTATTTTGGACTACTACGCAACTGGGGAAATTCAGGCAGTTGAGCAGCGCCAGTCGGTTGAAAGCACCCAGGCCCAGGCTGCCTTTCATTGCATGTAACTGAGGCAAGGCCTGGGCCGGATACACAAAGTGGACCGAACAAAGGCTGAGGGCAGTTGGGTGCTGGTAACCGCCTCAGGCCCTGGGCCTGTTTCCTTCGGTCTGAGGCTCAGCCTCCCTGGGCCTACCGGAAGCTTCTGGGCCGGGGCCCAGTACCGCAGCACAGTACGCAGCAGCAGGCCACTTCGATCTAAGGAAGGGCCTGCCCATGCATTGGACATTCAGGCACTGGCTGCTTTGTGTGCAAGCGCCGCCTGCCAGGGTCACACGCTCACGGGGGAGCTGGAAGGAGCAGGCAGCCATAGCCGAGCTGTGCTGCTGTATGCTGGATGGGGCGCATGGTGGTCCTTGGGTGCAAGTGGCATCTGTGAGTTGGGGAACGAGGTTGTGAGTGACACGAGAGACATACCTGGTGCTTGAAGCGTGCGGCATTGGCCGAGATCTGCTCGTACTTCGGGGAGCTGTTGACGTCATCAGCGGCATTGTAGTCTAGGCTAAATAGGATCTGCCATTCGTAGTCTGGGTGCCGAGCGCCAGATAGGATATCAACATTGGTTCTTTGTTGATGATGATGATGAGACTATTCCAGCACTGTCAATTACGAGCTTTTGGCGTGTTCTTATTTGGTGGAACTCATGATGCAATTCTGCTTTTGGTTCGAGGTTATGACTATCTGGTCTCATATGTATGATGCTGTTTGATTGTTGAAGTTCGCTATTGCTCATCTTTCCTGCACTTTATAAGATCCTCCATAATGACCAATATCTTCACCTATTACAAAAACTTTAGGATCTCTTTTTATCTCTTCATGAATACCTTAGTTTAAAGCTTCATATAAATCAGAAAACCACTAAAACCGTCAAACCCTGCCCACCACCGTGTCTGTGATGATGATGATGCTCACACACACACATTCGCACTCACTCACACAGGCCTGCACTGGCGCATGCACTTGCTCGTGCGTGCACCCTCGCGCTCACGCGTACGCTGGCGCGCGTGCTCACACGCCGGCGCAAACGCGCGTGATGGCACATGTCGGCACCCTCGCGCTGTCGGAGGGCGGGCCCTCAGCTGTGTACCGGATACCAGTCCATGAGCCCCTCTGTGTATCGGCTCCTTGCTCAGACTTCACAGCATACCAGCTCCTTGCCTACAGACCTCTGCTGCGTACCAGGTACAGCCTGATCACTGCCATGGTAGTATACTAGGCTCGTCCTGCGCGGGTCTTGTCCTTGGACTAGTCCGGCGGGCGCTCCAATGGCAAAAGGGGTGGGTGCTTCACTGGACTTTCCATTGGTCCACACTTGCTCGGCGCCCTGCTGTACAGCAGAGAACTACCAGCCTGTGGCCGTGGTAGCCACCGGGCTCGCCCAAGGACGTGGAGGTAGAGGGACCAGAGCAGTTTTTTCTACTGCGCGCTGAGCCCTCTCTAGTCGAGTTATGGGATGTGGGCAACAAGTTACGGTCACAACCAAAGTGAGAAGAGACTGAGGACAGAAAAAGAAAAGAAATAGAAAAGCTAGAAAAATTGTGGTGCCTCGTTTTCCTTCTCTTCTTTTTTTTGCTAATTATAGTGGAGAGCCTGGAGGAGCTGATAAGAAACCCAAGAAAAGTCGGCCGGTGGGAGCCTTTAGCTCATCGAGTTATGAGCGTCTTTGAAAAGAAGGGCCGAAGGATTTTCGAATTCCTCGTTCCTCCCTCGACGGTCATTTTGCGGGGGAACAAACGTTTTCGTTTCAAAATTCTGATTGTGAATGGGCGGCCTAGGCTGCCCGACCCTCGCGCTGCAGTTGCTAGCGAGGTGCTATTTGCATAGGACCCCAAAATGGGAGCACCCGCGGCCGCATTGGTAGGAGAGTCATCACCCCCTGCGGAAGGTCATGAGTCCCCTACTTGCCATCGGACACGGGTACCCTTCAGGAGTTGTCCGATGGCGTGTTTTGACAGGAAGAGGGTGCCCGTCGGTATACCGTTATGGGACAGTGGCGCACCAGACCAGATTAGACCGAAGCAACAAAGATCGCAGGTCATAGAGTCGCGTCCGTACCCGCCTTGAGTTAAAATTCCGTTAAATTAAATTTTGTTGTTGGCAAATGAAGTATTATTATATTGTTGTTATTTTAACTCGTCTTCTTGTTTAGTGCACGGGTGTCACAACACTCTCAGACTCTATAAAAGCAGTCCCCGATTGGCTATGGGTTAGTAGGTGAGTGTGAGCCTGTGATATGACCTTGCTCCCTCTCGAGTCAAGGTAGCGGTATAGTGTCATTCCCCGGACTTTTAGTGTCTGAGCCTAGCCAACGGGCTTCTCACGCGGGATGTGGGAGTGGAGGAGCAGAGTCAGTAGCGAGCTATTGGGAAGGTGGTGGCTATGGCCTACAGAAACGGGTTGCAAGGCTATAGTCCTGACTGTTGGAGACATATAGTGTGATGGTCCCCAATGTTTGGGGAGGGCCCCTGGATTACCACTATCCTGAACTACGACGGGGGAGACGAGGCCAAGTTCAAGATTCATGTAGAGGGAGCAAGAGAGGAGGAGATGAGGGCGAATCAGAAATTGCAGCCGACCGTGAGTGGGGCAAAAAATAGAGCGAAGCGAAGGTGCAGGTGGGACGGGGTCACGACAAAGGTCCAGATGACAATCGCGTACCATGAGGTCGAGACTTCTATCGGTACTACGGAGCGCGAGCAACAACACCTGGACCGCGATTCTGAGGGGGAGAGTGAGGTCAATGCGGCGGAGACCCGGTCTTGGCATGGGCTGGATCAGTGGCGAAGGGATCCCCCGCCGATAAAACTTGTGGAGAGCAGCCCAGAGCCCATTTCGCAACGGCAACGAGACCAAGGCCACTAGGCGGTTACAGGCAGACACTCGGTCACGATCGATCGAGAGAGAGAGAGAGAGAGAGAGAGAGAGAGAGAGAGAGAGAGAGAGAGAGAGAGAGAGAGAGAGAGAGAGAGAGAGAGAGAGAGNGAGAGAGAGAGAGAGAGAGAGAGAGAGAGAGAGAGAGAGAGAGAGAGAGAGAGAGAGAGAGAGAGAGAGAGAGAAAACGGACGTCGTCGGCCAGGGGATTCGCTCACGTCTTGCCCATGCCATAGTTGGAGTAGGCATCCCCAAGCGTGGGTTCACCGCCAGTGATACAGGCGTTCTCGTATGATTAGAGGGAAGGGGGAGGCCTTGCTCGCACAACTCGTCCATTCTATGCCTAATCAGCATGACAACGTACTATCTACTGCTCACTCTAAGAGTAATGCGTGATCGGCGAGGGGAAGGAGCCGAAGAGAAGGGGCTATACATGATCAGGGCGGAGGAGCGAATGTGCGAAAGGGGAATAATAATGCTCCGCTAATTCCTACCAAAGATTATCATCGGAGTGAAGAGGGTATGTTGTAACAAGATAACCGGTTGACGTCAACGCCCTTGAAGGCGCGGTGTGAGATACTCGTGTGTGAGAAGAATTCAGTCGCCGTGAGAGAGGGCTCAAAGTCAATTGGTCGTTATTAGGGTCACGAGTTACAGACAGTATATGTAACGCTGACGCAGCGCAGAGGGGTCAAACCCTGGAGGAAAGTGGTGCCTAGACTTTTTGATTGAGGTCATCTCGTAGGTTGGGTCATGGTGTTGAACTCGACGAAATGAAACATGTGGAAAGTCTGCTCCTAAAACGCGTTGCGGGCGCTCTCCTCGTCATCTTGCTAATTTTTGAACGTTGCTTGGGCTTGTGATTGTTATCGACTGACTTTAGGATTCCACTCGCCATCTGCAGTCCACAATCAGACGCCGCAAAAGGTGTTAACTGGTCCGTGCAAATCCTAGTATGAACCAGGTCTTGAGTTGATTAATGGGGGACCGCTTAATAGCGAACTGCCAAGAATTTGATGTAAACGTCTTATGTTATTCACTGGTGTTGGAAAAGCTTTGTATCTGTAAGGGCTCCAATGAGCATTCGTGAGGAACTCTTACAGATAACGAGGAACTCAGAGATACGAAGCTTTTCCAACACCAGTGAATTGGATTCTAGATATCCGTTGCCCCGTCTTTGGTTTAATTAAGCATCGCGAGTGATTAATGATGTTGTTGTTACTCTCATCTCGGTGCTCCTGCCTGAAAACGGGAAGATGCCTATAAGAATGGTCAAGAAAATAAGGGGGACTGGGCAACGACTGAGGGGAGTGAAATGCTAGTGGTTCACGCCTAGGGAACTGTGATTAGTGTCACTCTGATGATCTGTCCTCTAGCCTTTGTTCGAGGTAACCGCACGTGTTTTGGGTTGTACTTGGCTCTGTACGAAGCTGAAAATGAGCTTTCTTGAATGTTGAAAGACATTGGTTGCCTGAGATGAGAACTCTTGGTTAGCAATATCAGTTTGGTCGCTGGTGCTTTTACAAGTACGGGCGTGTGTCATCTGAGTGGGTGACTTATGAATCATTCGATAAGGGTTGACTCATGTGGTGTTACTTCTGTCGGGTCCAAAGGGGGCTAAGCTAGAGTCTCTCAGTCCATTTCCCTCACTAGCCTGCACGACCCTGTGAGGGTTCCATGGACGATCGGGCTGGAGGCTCATCTAAAACGAATCGATTATATCGTATTGTATTGATGTAAGAGTAAGTGATTGCATAAGGTTTTTTGTGGTCTGGGACTATCGAGCTCATCATCCTTATCAGGTATCTGTAACGTTCCCTTTCCTGCCAAGTAGGCGTGCTTTACCTGATCAAGAAAAATCTCAAACTGAACCCAGCCCCACATAAGTGACCACTCAGTTGAGCCTGATAAACACCTACTTTATTCAAGATTTCTACTTGCATGGCCCTGTACGACTCTTTCTTAAGTGGGCAGGAATAAAGCGATGCTTAGAAAAACAGTTTATCTCCTGGCGAAGTTTCTCCTTGATGGAGACTAATTGAAAGCATAAGGATGGGAAACTCTTTCACTCTGATTGCAAAGGCTAAGGGTACTCTCTGGGAGAGCTAAAGAATCCTATTATGGATAAGTACAAGCCTACCAATACTAGGGCAGTAGTGGTGATCCTGCTCTACTGTTTGACTGCAATTATTTACAATGGCTGCTTCACTTTCAGTTTCAATGCTTTATGGGCCTTTACTAGGCCTGCATCTGGCCGCTCTCTACCCTGAGTGTTAGCGTAGCTTGTGCACGTACCGTGGGCAGAGCCTATGCTGAAGGTTCAGGCACGTTTCGTGTGGCCAAGAAAACAACCACCCCTGCAACGTTTAACTATGGGAAGGCTCTTCCCTATATCCCTCTAAGTAGAGAACGGTATAAGACAATTGTCATGTGTCACTTGAGTGAGGACAAACTAATGAGAATTCTCAATGTGAAACACCAGCAGAAGCTTAGATCTCATAGTAATAGGGTGTCTATCCTCTTGCAAGTGATATGACAACATGGCGAAACGTCTAGGATGAGTCTGCGCTTTTACCATACAGAGATACATCTTTACCATTTACCCATCGTAACTCGTTTGATGAGGGAGTAAAACCCGTGTGGCTTGGAACTAGCTTTAGCAGCGAATTGCACCTTCCCGGAAATGACCAGGCATACTCGGTCAAATTCACCTGCCACATGAGGTTGGCTTCACCCCGTTCGAATGCTGCCTCTACGGATGCCTTGGAACATCACTGAATCAGGAAAACTCTGAGAAGGCACCGCGGACTGAGGATTGTCCAAGGTTGTATCCAACCTGGTCTTACCGCATCGACGAGACATGGATTTAATGATACAGTAGACATTTTGAGCAGAACGCCCTCAACGGTGACTGAGGGAGGTGACCCCCTTCTGATTGTTCCCACATTCCAAAAACGTGTGGATGACAAATGAACAGAGGCCACTCCAAGTAGCGCCTTGTGCTTCTCGAAGAGCAACCTGCGCATTGCGAAGTCCACCCTAGCTTGCTAACTTGGAAGACTCTGAATGACACTCTGTTTTCGTCCTGGACAGGCGATACCACTATTAGTTGTACGCTGCTCGGAGTTGATCATACCCACTGTGTCGTGCCTGAGCTCCAATTAGGTCTTCCAACTAGACTCGTACTAAAATGAAATCATACACCGATAGAGACGGGGTTTAGCCGCGTCTCGTCATACTTCCTGACAGGGGGATCCAGTGGCAATGCACTGAAGATGAGTAAAACTTCGTCAACTGTTATTCCCAGTGCAGAGGATTGGTAAAACTTGTGCTCTCTTTCCCAAC
The DNA here is from genome assembly GCA_003427395.1 of Chara braunii. Lineage (NCBI taxonomy): Eukaryota > Viridiplantae > Streptophyta > Charophyceae > Charales > Characeae > Chara > Chara braunii. Next base: position 3,049,990 of record BFEA01000002.1, read on the forward strand.
AAAATTAAATAAAAGTGTGCCTCATGAGGGAAGAACTATGTACAACAAAGATGTTCTTATGATGCCTTGTACCCTTCATCAAGGCAAAGCATGAGGATGGGAAGGCAAATTTATTGAGGCCATCTTACGTGGATCATATGAGAGAGAAAGTTGCAGTGCTGATAAGAGACCACACACTTATTGAGTGCGTCTTGTACTTCCTTGACCCGGACGAGAAGTCACACAGCACTTACTCATCCATCGAGACCGACCAAGCCAGGTCGAAGCTCGATAGAGCGTGAAGGTGTTCAAATCACTCTGTCAAAAGTTTTATTAACACTTCAATCAACGAGAGTCATTCAGTAATTTGTGCTTTTTCTCAATAACCTTGTTGTCGGGTGGTAGACATGCATTAGCTTTTACCATCGCTCGTTTCGAAGAAATTATCAGAAAACCCCAACTAAGATCAATCGTCATTTCGACCACTTTCATCTGTCTTAGAGATCGATATCAACCAGGCAGCGCCCCCATCGAAAGACTCTGAGATGAGTATCAGCATCCACCTCTACACATGAGTGCAGTTCAGTCATCCCTGATCAGTGAGTCGGTATTGACCACTTATTGACCACTCTCAACCAAATCTCCTTAAGTCAGTTGTCACCCTGCAGATCAGATCTCGCATCAACATTCCATCAGCGGTGGCACACAACCCGCGTAGAAGTGTTCAACAGTTACTAAACATCCTAATTAACATCAACGGTTTTGAGTCTGAGAGCGGCTTCCCACTTTGAGTGTGGAGCCCACCAAAGCCATCTGCGGTCTATCCTGTTCACTGCCTAAGTCTTGGAGTGTGGAAGAAATCATAAAAGAAGATGAGGTCCTAGGGATGAAATTCAGATCTAACAGAGATAAGAAGGAGGGATGGGAAAAATAGGCATGTCAGGATATGAATTCACATAAGTAGGTACAGAGAGAATGTGTAGTTAGGATAATCGGAGAAAAGAAGTATGTTGAATATGTTTTCGATTTTTATGATCGCAATGGCAAGTTGCATCGCACTGGCTCGTTACTAGAAACGGTGAACAGGTCAGGGCTAAACTCGGGTGAAGTAGAGTACTCATTCTCTCTCTTTCAAAGACCTCATTAGCAAGGTACTCAACAAGCAATACTCGTCACCCAAGCTCCCCCTCCCTCGGTGTCAAACAGTCAGTAACCAACAGGTCAGCGAACGGATATCGTACAGTTTCCGATCATCCAAGACATTGTCAGTGGTAAATAGCCAAAGTTGATTACAACCATACTAGCATCAGTGTTACACGACCAGCATACTATAAGATCATCTTCAATCGGACTTCATCATTATTATGTTCACTCTCTGCAACCTTCCTAGCACATGAGTGTCATCAACTCATTCCCAGTCCACTAACCAGTCTCAGCAGGATTGTTTCCAATGATGTCTTTTAGTATTAGTATATCAGTGCAATTGGCTTCAAACAAAGAGAGTTATCAATATTTGGTGTCCTCACTGAATTTGCAGAAGGTACCATCCATGACTTCAAAACTTGTGTGAAAAAAGGCAAAGAGCCTCATGAACGCTTTGATTCAGTCTAGATCACGGCAGCCAGATACCTTGAGGAGAGAGAGAGAGAGAGAGAGAGAGTTTGATGAGAGTGGGACAAAGCTGATTTGTAGCTTCATACCTAAACTTTACACTGACTACCCTAGACCTTTAATTCCCTTTCTTCTCACAGATGGCTCTTGCTGGGGTGACTTGGTAGATTTGGCCAAGAGGTATATCTCCCCTACAGACGAGGGATTTTCTCTCAGCCATATCTCCTTACATTATGGGAGGAATTTTGTGTTATGGTTGACTTCCGTATCATGGGTCTTCGATGAAAGTGTTCAGAACTCGCAAGTTTTAGGTGGCTCTACATCCAGAAGCCACAATCTCAAAAAGTACATAGACGTGGCCCAAACCACAATAGAAACACAACCAAATAAGAGATTGAGAATGAGACTTGAGAGGGATGAGTGAGGACTCTTGATGAGTGTCGACCAATAACCATGTCTATTCATCTGTATTTTCTGAGACTATTATGAGTTATCACGTTTCCGTCATTCATCTTTGTTTTTGCCTTGAGTCAGTTTGTCCTGGTTTCTTGCACCGATTTTGCCTTGACTTTGCTGATGTTATGTTTGTTGGATGATCTTGTCACAGTTCTCAAAATTAGTAAATCGGCGGAATTGATATAGGCATAGCACACCAAATTTTCATAATTATCATTTGCATGATTTTTGCTGTTCTGAATCAAAATAAAAGATTCCTAAGATCAAGGACCGGCGAAGCCCGCAACTGAAGGGTCTCACTCGAAGCCGAACACACACAACAGGAAGGGATATGCATTATTTAATTTATTTTATTTATTGCAAAACTCTATAAAATCTTGCGTGACAGCCTATTGACTTTCTAGTCGCCGGAAGTGGCCTGACTGCAATAAGTGCGATAGTGCGCCCTCGTGCAAGCGCCAGCAGTCCCGGTCACCATCGCGCGCGACCTGACTACCAACTGGCCTAGCTCAGTTGGTACACCCATGAACTGGCGAGCTACAGACCTCAATCCGAATTCAGAGGGAATCGGTTAAGAGTTAAATAGCCCTGAATAAACCTGGAAAAAAAAAGACTTGGAGCCAGTCGGTTCGACGAGGATATCTCAAGGCTGTTGCAGTCACTCTTTCCAAATAAATAAATACAATTGATTACCCCATCTGAACAAGTTTATTTTCCAATATCGAGGCATGAAGACCGTTGATGTATTATGTTTTCGGTTATTTATTAAACCACCAGTACTTCCTAAAGTTACAGTGGTTAACAAGCCGTGACAATGATGAACGTACGGGGCAAATTGGGGAGCGCCCAAATTCATCCGACTTGAAACGCTTCTACGTTATTTTTTCCGACGACTGATGTATAGGCCAAGTACTGCTGCAAGTACATGGCCCCAGCCTTGCATGAAGTTTTTGTCCCACAAGCAAAACTTGGAGGGGCCACGCGGCTTGGGGCGCCGTTGAAAAAAAAAATCGACAGCCTCCGAAGTGGTGCAGGTTTTGTGCTCACACCCGCGGGTCGATGTGCGGTGTACTGGTGCTTCAACGGTTCATTTCCGATCCCCGGAACATGGACCTGTTTGCTAGCAGAAAAAATGGAAGTCTGTAGTTTTTTCAACTTTTCTATCATTCTACCGTAGATTGTTCAACTACAGAAGTTTCTCTTGAACAAAACCTTGTCGCCACTAGATTTGTCAGTAACTCCCTCTCTTTTTTGTTCCCTTCTAAGTTTTTTTTTTTTTTTTTTTTTAAGCTATGTTCTTCTCTCAATTTCACCTCACACTACCTACCTACCACTACTCAAATTTGTCGGCATACGGGAACTGTGGTGACAAGAGAACATGGGGGGGCTGCTCCCGACCTGCAGGTGGGCGATACCGGCTAGGGGACAGCCGGTAGCATCAGGAACTATGCCAAAAGGACCAATCCCTGTGCCTCCCCTCAGGTCCCCTCCCCTACGAACATCAGCAGACTCTGCTCAATGCCGATCGGGGGATCCAGTGGCGGGGTGGAAAGCAAGGAATTCCTCACAAACAACCCGTTCCTTTTTTCTTTCTTTCTTCTTCTTTATTTTTCTTTTTTATTCTATTGGGACTACATTGACCAATCCATTTTCCCTAATTTTCCCTGAAGTTAAACCACCAGTACGTTTCCCAGCGATTTTGCAGAAAGATGTTAAACATGTATGCTGTATGTTGACCAGTCCATTAGACCTTCCATGAATTACCCAGCAGCCCTTTCTCTGCCATTTACACTGATTATGGGCCTCCGGGCGCTACTCAAGAAACGAGAAAAAGAGTGAGTCTGTCTTAAACCACCCGCCTGAGTACTTCCGAGGCACTTTTCCCAGGGGCTGGAAACGCCCTGCACGCCAAAAAAAGACAAACCGGCGAGGGACTCCTTTTGGCAGGTGCCGCCAGCCATTTTACTCTGGAGGCCAAGCCCCGAGAGTTGCAGCAGCGCGCAAGCCGCGACTTTGAAAAAATGGTTGGGAGACGTACTAGTTTAAGATAGAAGGTGGCCGTGTACATCTGTTACTATGAGTACTACCAGGTACTACACCTTGCCACCTACTGTGTAAAGAAGGATGCGCTCACAGATTTTCTCCTTTTATGAGTACTACGGTCAGACCCTATGTCAACCTTCCCAAAGATACGGCAACGAGCCCACGTGCGGTAAGGTATGTAGCCCTGAGGAGCAAGCGATGCACAGATGATGTAGAGTTACAGTAAGGCCCTTTTACTTGTTTTTTTTCTTGCTTCAATCTGTTCATGGGGAGCATCACGTGCTGGGAATCGGGCCCAGCATCCCTCACAGAGATTATTCAAGCTTTCTATATTTAACGGGGGCTCTTACCCGCCTTCAGCTTGAAGCTTCAAAAAAGTCTTCAATCTTCCAGAAGATACGGCGGCGACACCACGTGTTGTCACTTAAAGGCATGTGGGGCTGAGGGGGCCCTTACCCGCCTTCAGCTTGAAGATTCAAAAAAGTCTTCAATCTACGTCAACCTTCCAGAAGATACAGCGGCGACCCCACGTGTTGCAACTTAAAGGCACGTGGGCCTGAGGACCCAGCAATGTACAGACAATGAAGAAGCACGTTCGCACAAAAGAAAGAAATTGAGGAGAGAACAACCTCCGCCATAACTTGGCAATCTTGTGCTGCAAAAATGAAAGAAAGGAAGGCACGTGATGTCATGCACTCATGTCAGAACATACGAGGAATGTGTCAGATCCTATGTGCTGATGATGTAACTGGAAAAGGGTCCAGGAAAAAAAAAAAAAAAAAAAAAAGAAGAAGAAGAAGAAGAAGAAGAAGAAGAAGAAAGGGTCCAGGCTTCTGACAAAGATTGACAAGGGAATGCGAATGAACACCAGACGCACTGGTAAGAAGAAAAGCAATTAGTACGGAAAAGACAAATATACGATCATTTTAAATTAGACATCATTACGGTTTTATATACCACCAGAGATCTGAAAAATCACACTGGATCAGGTCCTGACTGGTGCAAATTGGAAAGATGGCCCTCAACCTATCTATCTCGCCGTAAAAGGGCGCTGCACAATCTGCATTTGGTAGTGGCTGGCCTTCACAGGTTGTTTGTCTCAGTCCCAATGTGTGGCAAATTACACTTGCTGGCTTCAGCAGCCAATTCACCTAGGGCTGCTTGGCCAAAGTGGTCCTTTCGGCCGTGGGCTCCTTCTTCCCCGAAAGTCCTCCTCATAACTGAAGTGCATACCCACATATCCTTAGCAAAGGTTCACACATGCTCTGGTCATTTCATGTGATTTACGAAACCCACCAAATATAATCATTGTACCATCGATGCCGACAGCAGCCAGGTTTGAAGTCCACACATGAAATGCAAATCATCCCAACTCATGCCAAAAGAGGGGGATAAGCAAGGTAACCGTTGCATAAGCAGAAGCAGGATTACTTCCGAAAACACCGGTATCTTACCTCCCTCTCCTCCTCGACCCATTCGATCATTCCTTTGCATCAGCATCACCAAAGATCGACGAAGATTCACAATTCGATTTGACGATGAGCAACTCCGCCTGACAAAGTCGAAAGAAGAGAATGAGATGGAGAGGAAAAATGAAGAGACAAGGAATCAAGAAGTTAATGAAAACACTCAACCAATACTTCTTCTCCTACTACTACTTATTCCTCTTCTTTCTATTGTCAACCTCCTCCTGCTAATCCATCAAGGTAAGAGTAATCCATCCTCTCTCCGTCAGCATTCGTCCTACAACTACTCAGATTCTCCCCTAACATGATGGCGAAGGGCCAAACAGCTTTTCCCAAAACGATGCCCGGAACTCGCCCTGGGCTCCCACCACGTAGAGCTAACCCAGAAGATGAAGACCTGATGAAGGGAGGTGAACTTTCTCTTTCAAGAATGATCTTTGTAGCCTCCTACTCTCCTGAAGTACTAGCTTGTACAGTTGTAGTCACAGTCACAACTCAAAGAAGGGCAGCGGCATGGCTACCATGTGTCCTCCCTACTGTCCTGAAGTACTACCTTGTGCATGCTGGGCTCACAGTTTCCCTACAACAACTGTAGTCGCATTCACAACTCCAAGAAGTGCAGCGGCATGGCTACCATGTGTCCTCCATGTTTAACAAGTGCAGCAGCCTCTGGAGGAATCGAAACAGCGAATGACCTCCGGAATCAGAACTGCTCAAGAGCTCATTGGAAAGGGGTAATTGGTGCTTGAAACACTTGAACTTGCAAGTAAAAGTGTGAACCCAGGCATTACACATGCTCACTGCTGACACTGCTGAGTCAATGGCAGCATGTGGACTTCCCTGTTGTTTCAGTGCACTACTAAGGATCATTGTCTGTCTGTCCCATGCTCTCCTCTCCTCTCCTTTCCTCTGAGTTTCCCCTACCCTCCCCTACCCTACCCTCCCCTCCCCTCCCCTCCCCTCCCCTCCCCTTCGTTTCCTGTTGGCGCGGTGCTCCTCTCCTCTAAGTCTCTCCTCCCCTCCCCCCCCCCCCCCCCCCCCCCCCCCCCTCCTCTCCCCTGTCCTCCCCTCCTCTCCCGTCCTCCCCTCCCCTCCCCTTCTTTTACTGTTGGCACGGTGCACTATCAAGGATCATGGTCTGTCTGTCCCATGATCTCTCCTCTACTCTCCTTTCCTCTCCCCTCCCCTCCCCTCTCCTCACCATCTTCTTTTTTTCTCTCTTGTTTTTTCTTAAGGGGTTTGTTGAGCTTTTCAAACTCGTAGGGTTCCAGACACAACCCTGTCGGCAGAAGGGTCAGAACCTTGACCTGTGTGTTATGTACCCGATTGAACTTCAGTGATTTCACACGTTCCCATTCACGCATGCAATTGCAGAGTAGACTGGGAGGAGGCAAATCCACACAAAACCAGAGAGGAGATATGAACAGCGAAAGTGCAGAATACAGAGAGAATAGAAAAATGAATCTCAATTCTCCAATCCCCCCTCCTCCTCCAATCAATCCAGAGTACTTTTTCCAAGAATCACAACCACGTTGTCAACAACCCCGGACAGCCAAAAACAAATACTCAGCGAAGTATGCAGGAGTCTTCGTCTTCCTCCTCGCCACCTCATACCCCTGGCTATGGCTGCTGTAGCAGCAGTAACCCCACAGCTGTCACAAGGTGCCAATCTGAACCAGCAACCCAATGATAGCAGCGCCTGCTCAGCGTTCGCACGGAAGTGCAACGCTGGAAGTCCTGATGAAGAAGGAGACAACCGATCCAGCACTTCGGAGAAAATGAAGTTCCTCGTGAGGAGGGACAGCAGATATGGCTGCCAAGTGGAGAATGGCAGCGCCCAAACCCAACAACACAGTCCTGTGGAAGCTCTCATGCGGAGCTGCGAAATAGCAGCAGTGCAGTCTTCAACTTCATCTCCCAACCCCAGTTATGGCTGGGCTTCGAGGAAGAAGATGACCTCGCCCAAAATAGCGAAGCGACACTCCAGCAACGGAAGGGCAGAGTTTCCCCAGTCAACAGAAGATGCAAAAGACCCCAAACTAATTTCCTGCCCGCTACTTCTACCCTCTGCCTAGACCCACGAGGGACTCCAAACGCAACAACCCAAGACTCAGGTGTATCTAGATGGAAACAGGGGGAAAAGGGGACCTAGACCTATGACAAGGCAAAAGGAAAAGGCCGAATGGCCTAAGACTACCAAACAGAGACTACTAATGGCAGACTCAAGGATCAACTCCCATAGGGCGCAACACTTACAAACAAAACACACAAGTTACAGATCACGGGATCGAGTCCTGCAAAGCTCAAAACAAGGAAACAACACAAACAGGGCAAAACGACAAACACATCAAAGCAAGGTTGCGGGATTAAGTCCGAACAACGACAAGATGGGCAAATTTAGAATAAAGCCCACTTGCAGCACTGCAATTCATTGCATTCCTACCCTCCCGGGGAGCGAGGAACCCGAGCTAGGAGTGTCCACAAGGAGACCGCCTGGGCAATTTCCCACTTTGCTCAGCCTCGTAGAACCGCACGACTGAATTTGAAGACTTGAAAAGTTCCTTTCTTGTAAACCAACAGTCCTCGGTATGAGGCTGGAAAAGGAACTTGATAAGATACTCACAGTTGGGGCCTGTGCCCCACTGATCCTCAATGCTTTCGACTCCATATCCCTTTCCAGGGATCGGAGGCCTAACTGTTGTGGCCGATCAGGGAATGCGTCAGCAGGACTGAAAGGCAACAACTTTGAAGCATGGAAGACAGGATGGGTCCGATGTGTGGGGGTACAGCGAGGACGTAAGAGGGTCCAAACAGATCTGCCCCTACACTATCAACAACCTGCCATGGACCGTAATAGACAAACAACAACTTTTGTGAGATGTCGTGTTCATCAGTTACTTCTGATCGTCTTCCGTGATTTGAGCAAGTTAGCTCTGGCCTTTTCTCAATCCTTCTCATAGTTCCTGGCGAATTCGGCAGTGTTAGGGGTTAATTTGGGCTTAGCCTTATCGATAATGCTATCGAGAGGTTGTCTAGGGTCTCTACCCTAGTGCAATCTATAGAGGGTGAAACCGGTCGTACTATGAGCAAAAGCATTGTATATGAGTTGTGCCCTGGATAGATGTTTGTCCCAATCATGTTGATCTGTTGTGATCACAGGGCGCAATAACTGAAACAAGATATGGTTCATCACTTGAACCTGTCTATTGGTTTGCGGATGTCTACCAGATGTCATATCTAATCTGGAGTGGAGATAATCCTGACACAAGGATCGCCACTCATCACTGCAAAAGTGCGGGTCTCTGTCACTCACAATAGAGGTTGGGTGTCCATGGACAGTCACCCACCTCTCAGCGAATACCTCTCTAAGAAGAGGCACTCTAGCCTCAGCAGACAGTGGGATAAACTCTACATACTTAGAGAATCAGTCTACACATACCATTACTTGTCTCATCCCTGGAGGGGTGCTCTTGCCTAAGTTAGTAAAGTCTATCGACACAGACTCACCCAGACCTTTAGGGATTGGTAAGCAGTCTCATAGGAGGTCTCGACCTTCTTCCTTTGGCACAGTTCACATGTCTTTAAGTAGTGGAGTATGTCCTCGCTCATTTTTGGTCAGGTGAAGCGCTAGATCAGGGCAGCATAAGTCGTCAAAAACCCAACTTGAAAATGAACATCATGACTCTCTGAAATCAGATAAGTTATGATTTTGCGATCATCAGGGATACACAGGCTTTCCTCACCTTCACTTATGGTATACAGGAGGTCTGAAGTCAAGGCATAACCTGGCTTGGAATTGGGACCGGCCTGCAAATTCCTAACAACAGGGCCAAAGATAGGTTGTTGAGCCAACGCATCAGCAATAGCCTATCGAGTGGAGTCTCCAAACGAGTAGGTACGAGCAATGGCAACAAAAGTGTCAGGCCTACGAGAAAGTGCATCAGCAACTCTGTTATAACATCCCTTATTGTGCTTCAATTCAAAAAAAAAAAAAAAAATCTAGAATTAAATAGTCATTCTATAATAAATATACATTCTAAAATTAAAATTTTCATTCCATCTTAAAAAATGTCATTCAACTTTTAATTTTTTGCCTTACTTGAAAAATTTTATTCCAAAAATGGGGAATCCCTTCTTGTTTGAACGACATACTAGAGATAGAATGAAAGTCTTAATGAGTTTATCAATTTTTTTAATTGAACTATCATTCTACTAAAAGGAGTTCCAGTCGTAAATAAGTTAATCCAATATTAATTATGAGATTCTTTTATAGTACAATGAAAGTTTTATTAAGACATTTCATAAACTCATCCAGACTTTCATTCCATCTTCAACGAATAGATGTACTTAGAAGGAAAAATTCGTATTTAAAGGGAAATTTGTCAAACTAAACTGTAAATTTTACAATTGGAAGGACTTTGGAATGATAATTTTGAAATATAAAGGATTTTTTTTTAATGTAATGTTTTTTTAACTTTCATTTCTTGTGGGAATTATTATGTTGAAGTTAAAAGAGTTAATGAAATGAATGTTCCTTACCAACTTATCATTCAGCTCCCCCCTAGGTCTTCATCCACTGCATGGTCGAATGGTCATAATAGATCTTAAAGTGTCTTCCTAGCAAGAAGTGTTTTCATTGTTTCAGGGCACACACAAGGGCAAACAGTTCTTTCTCATAAGTACATTTCTGGATCTTTTGAGCCTTGATCTTCTTGCTCATGAACTCCACAGGCTTAAGGCCAGACCCCTCATCTTGCTGAAGAACCGACATCAGTCGTCAACACAAATGGCATGATAGGGTCCCCTCCCTCCTCCTTGCTTCTAGAAGTCTCCCTTCGTAACCCCTCGACCTCCTCACCCTTGCCTTCCAAAGACTATGAAAGATTTCCCTCCCTCTGATGATGCCCCACGTGGCACGGGGCAGAAAAGCGCTTTAGGGATATTCCACGCCCTTCCTCAGGCTTTCTGCAATTCGGCAAGATGATCCGTGTGGACACAGGAGCACACCAGGATTTGGAGGATAGAGTTGAAGTAGGGTTTCGATTCCTCTCTCTCTCTCTCTTTCTCTCTCTCTCTCTCTCTCTCTCTCTCTCTCTCTCTCTCTCTCTCTCTCTCTCTCTCTCTCTCTCTCTCTCTCTC
>BFEA01000002.1:3116330-3129673 GCA_003427395.1 Chara braunii
GAGAGAGAGAGAGAGAGAGAGAGAGAGAGAGAGAGAGAGAGAGAGAGAGAGAGAGAGAGAGAGAGAGAGAGAGTCTTTCCCTCCACATGTGTCGGGACGCGCAGATACTTCAGTAGTCAGCACATACAGCTAAGGTGACCAATCTTACAAAAAAAAAGAAAAAGAGAAAGAAAAAAAGGAGACGTTCCATTCGAGGGCCCAGTGCCAACACAAGTATAGGAAGCTGTTGTAACGATGGACAGATGGAAACTCCCTCTGTCGAGTCCCAACCCATTAGGCATCACCACCTTACCAGGCAGCAAGGATGAACATCATCAGCGCAGTGAGGAAAAAGATCCATGCACTATGCGTAAAAGCCCGCAGCCACCGAATGCAATAACGGGTGGCAAGCTATGCTCACGAAGCCACCGCCACCGCCGCTTAGCCTTTGTTGGTTAGCTATCTGCCTGGCAAGCGGTAGGTTGCGAGTTCAATTCTTGTAAGTTGACATGCACACACCGCGACGTCCCATAACCAGTGGCATTACCAGTGCACCTGGAAGCCCTGTCAAATGCACACACACTTCAGCAGGGCCAGTATCAGTATCTGATCTGCAAGCCTGAGTCCACGTACGCATGCTTGCGACTTATGCGTGGCCGTCTTGAAAGATCATTCCCTGTTCACACTCGCTATTCAAGGATATTCTGCACACAGTCCATCCTCCCCACATCCAATATCCACCACCGCCCCATGGCATGGGGTATAGGAGAGGGGGTTGGTTGCAACACAGGCACCGGTGTGAGCCAGGGCGGCCAACGCAGGCATGCAAGGCTGAGGCAGAAAAGCGACCAGCAGACCACCACCTCTCCCAAAGCAGGCATGCAAGGCTGAGGCAGAAAAGTGCCCAGCAGACCACCACCTCTCATAAGACCCCCCTTCTGAGTAACAAAAGCATCCAAAGTTGTTGTCAGACTATCATAACAGCTGCAAAAGTACATGTTCGTTGGAACTTTTCTCCTCCTTTCCAAATAGAAAAAAAAAAAGAAAAAAAAAAAGGACCAGGTTCAGAAAGCATCAGGAAGCGAAAAAAAAGAAGAGGAGAAACCTGCGTGAGAGGCTAGTCTTCCATTCTTGGAGGAGTCCTCAATCTCTGGTTTTTCTTTCCCACCAGTAACTTGCGGCAAGGAAAAATATAAATTATTAAAAAACTTCTTAAAGTTATTATAAATTTATAATTTATAAAGGTATTATGAGACACCAGCGACCAGTACTATCCGTTGCTCGCAACACTCCTACTCGTGGGTGGTAATGCCAAAATAGTTTAAATAGACTAATAGTTATAAATACCCATCGACAGCTTCAAGACCCCTGGTGCAAGCCATTGTCGTCGCTCTACAACCACGCCAGCCATTACTTTAAGCTGAGACGTCCGTGGGTTTCCAGACTCGGTGCCCGGATTTCAACAGTCACAGACTCACAATGGTGATGCTGATCCAGCCACATTCTCTGCGACGGCATCAAGATCTGTGTCGGCTTTTTAAAAGTTGCTGAGATGCTGTGAGACCCCAAGGGCCAAGACTCCTGAGTCATGAGTGATTCATGCTGTGTGAGTTTGTAAGACGCCAAGACCCATGAGTGATTTACAAAACAGCTCAACTGTTGTGTATCATTTCAGTTTTAAAGCACCAGTTCACACCAGCTTAAGTTGACAAGGCTACCTTCCAAGGCTCGCGAGCCTCCAACTGTTTTTTTTTTTTTTTTCTTCTTTTCATAGTGGTCTTCCGTGTTCACTACCGGCCCAGGCCCGAAGCATCATGGCCTTGCCACGTAAAACGGTAAGCGCCCGACTTAGCTTCGGGCGAACTGGTTTTCCAACATATATATATCGTCACAGTGTTATCAGAGCGCAAAAGCGAAAAAAAAACGAAGGGAACAAAAAAGATATCAATTCATTTTTTATCATCTTACTTACAACTCGCCCTGTTCAGAACCTGTTGCGTACAAGGTCGCCCGCGTGGATGTGGTTGAGCGGCGGCTGCTCCCAACCCCGTGTGTAATATCGACCCACTTGCACACAGCCAAAAGGCAAAGAGGCAAAGAAAAGAGGAAGGGAAAAGCCAAATATAACAAAACAGGGGGCAGCAAGATCCTGGATGACAAGGCCCACATATAAGCACCGCCCCGAACTTCACAGGCCAGACGACGGGACAAGACCAACCAGGATATAAAAAAAAACACTCTTGCCTGCAAAAAAAGAAATCCCAAATACATATCTATATACAGCAAATGGCCTTGTTCATCATCAAGAAGTTGGCATTCCTATTCGTAAACCATTCATGCTCTCATAGGCCGAACAACGAAAAAACCCGGGTGATTGGTTCCACACGAAAGCACTGCTACGCTCGCCAAAATAGACCGAACAACGGGACAAAACCAGCCTGGATGAAGACAAGGTTGTCAAAAAACAAACATAACAGATCCTAGATGACAAGTCCCACATGCAAGCACCGCCCCCTACATCACAGGCCAAACGACGGGACAATGACCAACCGGGATATCAATCAACACCCTTGCCTGCAAAAGAAACTATATAAAGACAATCCCAGATGGCGATTCCCACCTAAAAGCACCGCTTCCCATCAATAGGCCAAACAACAGGAACCAGCCAACTAGGACGCCAAAAGAAAAAAACCGGATGACAAGTCCCACATGAAACCACCGCCACGTAGACCGAACAACCCACATGAAAACACCGCCATGTGGACCGAACAACGAGACAAAACCAACCGGTATGCAGACAAAGAGTACCAAAAATACCAACAATTCTACCATAACCACACTTGAAAAAACGGAACCATAAAGTAGGTCCGTAAAACGAAATACCCCAACAATGGGGAAGAGCAAACCAATGATTGCTGTTCTGGTTAAGCCAGCAGTGCCTCATGAAAAATTGGGCCAACCCCTGTAGACAAGGGAAGAGGGTGGGATGGGGGGGACGGGGGCCGTTGGATCATCAATCAAACAGACCAACTGAAAAAGGGCTGGCCTCCTTTTGTAGCCAGGGCAGTCTTGAAAGGTATTGGCATTTCTCGAAAGAGACAAGGGGCCAATGCTCAATGCTCGGGACTCGGGGCTTACTTACCTCAAACCTCTGGCCCATCTTCTTCATGAAGTGATCGACCCATGGCCGCTTCAGCACATACACATCTGTCATCCTCTTGTTGATCTCGACGGGAATAATGTAATCTGCATTGGGTATTGGCTTGAATGAGGAATGAACCAAGGTCTCATCTAGATCCAGGACCAGCGTCTTCTTGCCAACGTCCTCCGGGCGCATGGGCGGCATGAGCCCCTGCGACGGACTGCTTGGGATCGACATCGGCATCCCTGTTGTGATGTTTCTTAGTGGCTGATCGTGACAGATTTTCGAATCCCTCGACAATCTGGGGACATAGGGGGGGTGGAGGGGAGCGGCCACTGCAGGCACAATCTGCTCTTCTCGGCTAAAGGGGTCTGATTCAGATGTATTTCCTGTCCGAAGGCCTCTGCAGCTTTGTTTTCGGGTGCTACCAGGCCTGAGACAGCAAAGGATCGTTTGCCACAACTGAGGAGCATGGTGCTCACCGATGGCCGCACATCCGCTTTGTCGTATTGTGCGTGCAAGTTCAGGTAGCGATCCTCGTTTAGGCTTCATGACAGCGGCAATGCAGCTCGACAGATTTCCGGGCGTGCGGCTCCCCAATCGCCAACCCTGAAACCCTTCCACTGCACGCATGGCAACCTGTTTTGAGCTCCCTGCCCCATTTCCCGTGAACTGGGTAATCGGACATTCCTCACTGTCCGGCGGAGTATCTGGTACGTCAGATGGCTCTTTTCGGCAACAAAACTCGTTTCTCTCGTTGTCTGATCGGTGAAGCTTCCCCCCTTCCCATCCTGTGCTTTTCAGCCAATCAGTTTCGCCTGTGCCTCCGGTGGACGTAGAAGGCCGCTTGCTTGCGCCGACTCTCTCCTCAGCGCCTGCTTTCGTCAGTCCCGCGCCGACTGCAAAGGACTGCGCCGATCCAACAACTGCAGATGTCCCAACCAATTCCTTGCCAGCCATGTCCGATTTTCGCTCCATAGCAGCTCCATTCCAAGAAGTCACTCTTCCTTCAATATCAGTCCAGATATCGCCCAGCAGCGGAGGCACCGATGCCATCCGACGGAGGAAACCACCACCACACTGATCCTCTCAGTCGGAGGAACCCTTGCGCTCACCAAACAGTCCTGGATCAGCAGCTGGTACACAGTTCTATTCCTGGAAAAAAAAGAAGCGTAGTCAACAAGAGGAGAGAGTTAAAAGGGGTATAAAAATACTATAAATAATCGATTAACATAGAACGCGTAAAATGTAACAGCAGCTTCCTGATGATTCACACTATAGGGCTCTGCATCCGCTACCAATACCAGCCACTGCAGCCTGATGTGTAGTCTACCATGTGCTCGGTGGAAGGATAACGATTGCCTCCATAGATGAATGGTGGGGCCCCACTGGTGCTCTATTTATAGGCTTAGAAAGCCTGAACCCGGTCGTAAAAACGACCATGTTAGGTGATGCTTCCGTCAATATAAACGGCGCGACCTCACTGGCACTCTATTTATATCCTTAGAAAGCATGGACCTGGTCACGAAAACGGCCATGTCCGTTCTTTCTTAGCACGAACAGAGGACAAGTGGCGGCTGCTGCCCCAGACCGACCCCAACAACTTGGGTGGCTCAGCATATGTTACCCCCCGGCCCAGAGTTTGGAGATCATTACAGGTCAATCGACTGCCACGGGCCAATCAATGCTGTTGCATTCGATTAAACCTCGCTTCTCCATAACTGGACCTCTTCTTTCCACAACCTGTGCCTGCCAACAGAGCAGCGTCCACTCTCTACCCCGACATGTTGGAATATCATCGGCTTCTGAGTTTCGACGTCTGTAGAAAACAGCCACCCCCCTCACCCCCTTGAAGTGGCAGCAATGTACAATGCAGGTCCCCAATTGTCTGCACCACCATTTGCACCACCATCCACCATCGCCACCCGCATAACTTGGTAGAGACAAGTCACACCACACAGCATTCTTTCGAAATAGTTGACTTTTGCCCCTGCGTTTCTCTTTGTGAGATGTAATGAGATTCTCAAACGACTTGTTCAAAATAACATAATCTTTTTCGCGTTCATTGTTTTCCAGCAGGGCAGCGCAAAAATCTTAAGAAACCATAAGTTCCCAATTTTAAGAGAATTCCCRCTAAGATAACAGATCCAGCGGTGGGTGCTTCTACATGAGCTTCAGGTAACCAAATATGAACTGGTACCATAGGTACTTTCACCGCAAAAGATGCAAAAAAAGCAATCCATAGCAATATCACACACTAACAAGAGGAAACGTTCTTGGGAGAGAAATTGTTTCACAACGCACCATCATTTCGCTTTGTTGTACTGGGCCATAGCAGTCCAGTCTCTTTTCTTTTTTCACATCTAGGCCTGTCACTCAACCTAAGGAAGAGAAACCTATTGACCCAATTATTGCCAAGCTGCTAAGAGAATATACAGATTTGGCTAAGCCGCTGACAGGAGTAGTGCAGTGGCCGATCCAGCATCGCATCGAGATAGAGCCTGGCAGTAGAACTCCCAAAGGAGCAGTGTATCGAATGCCCCCAAAGGAGTTAGAGGAGGTGCGCAAGCAGTTAGACGAGCTCCTCGAAAAGGGTTGGATTAGGCCCAGTTCGTCTCCTTTTGGAGCGCCTATTCTATTTATCCCCAAAAAGGAGGGAGAGTTAAGAATGTGTATTGACTATAGGGGTCTTAACGCCATCACAGTAAAGAATGCAGAACCACTGCGCCATATAGATGATTTGTTAGATCGGGTGCAGGGCTGCAAATATTTCTCTAAGATAGACTTGAAGTCAGGCTGTCATCAGATAGAGGTCCATCCTTATGATCAGCACAAGACGCCGTTCAGGACCATATATGGGCACTATGAGTTTATAGTGATACCCTTTGGACTAACCAATGTGCCACCTACATTCCAGCGCTGCATGAATGATTTGTTTAGGCCATGGTTAGATAGATTCGTGGTAGTGTACTTAGATGACATCCTAGTCTTTAGTAAGACCCTCCAGGAGCACGAGGGGCATCTGAGGCAAGTCTTGGAGAAGATGGGAGAAGCTAACTTGAAGATCAATGCGAAGAAGTGCGAGTGGGCCAAGACGCAAGTCCTGTGCTTGGGCCACGTGCTAGATGGTGATGGCATAATACCTGAGGACAATAAAATAGCAGCGATTGGAGACTGGCCGACTTCCCGCACATTGACAGAGTTCCAGTCGTTCTTAGGATCGGCCAATTACTATAGAAAGTTTGTGAGGAATTTTTCTACCATCGCTGCTCCCCTTCGTAGGTTGCTAAAAAAATAAGCGATCTGGAAATGGGATAAAGATTGTACGTCAGCCCTGAAGAAGTTGAAGTGGGCCTTGATAAAGTATCCAGTCCTCAAGGTAGCCGACCCATCATTACCTTTTGTTGTCACCACTGACACAAGTCAATACGGTATACGTGGTGTTCTACAGCAAGATGATGGCAATGGGTATAGACCCGATTGGAAGCACTACTTGCTTGGGAGGCACTTCAGAGTGTATTCAGACCACGAGACGTTGAGGTGGTTGAAGACACAGGCCAAAATGACACCTAAGCTGACTAGGTGGACCGCAGAAATAGACCAATTTGATTTCGAGCTCAAGCTAGTCAAAGGGAAGTATAATGTAGTTGCGGACGCTCTAAGTAGGAGAGCTGATTACTTTGGAGCGATAGTTCACTATTTGGATATAGGGCAAGACCTGCAGCAGAAAGTTAAGGAAGCCTATGCACATGACCCTATTTATAGTGAATCTCCTCAAGAAAGTTAAGGAGTCTTCAAAGTCTGAGCCAAACTACCGCTCTACATAAGGGCTGTTGTTCGAGAAGACTAATGTAGTAGATCGATTGTGCGTTCCCAACAGTGAAGAGATCCAAGTCTGATCTTGGGGGAATGCCATCATACAGAGGGACATTTTGGGTGGCAAAAGACATTAGCCAACCTCGTGCGCGCGTATACTTGGTCTGGCATGAAGGCTGACTGCCTAGAGTATGTACGCAGTTGTAAGGTGTGCCAGCGAAATAAGACCACTACGCGAGCCCCTCTTGATCTTCTCAAACCCTTGCCTATTCCCGATGGGCCCGAAGACTCTGTATCCATTGACTTCATGGATGTTGGGGTCAGGAGTAGGCATGGCAAGAGCCAAGTCATGGTCATAGTCTATAGATTAGCAAATATGCAGGTTTTGTTCCTTTGCTCTCAGAGGCACGCACATATTTAGTTATACAGAAGTTCTTTGATCATTGGGTTAGTGAACATGGATTACCCCTGTCTATAGTTAGTACCAGAGATACTCGATTCACTAGTCAGAACTGGCAGGAACTAATGAGAGTGTATGGCTCTAAGTTGTTGATGTCATCTGGCCGTCACTCGTTGACCAACGGTCAGAGTGAGCAAATGAACAAAGTCCTGCAACAGGTTCTGAGAATGTACATTAGACCCGACCAAGTTAACTGGGATGAGATGCTCCCAAAGGTAGCCAGTGCCTATAATAACCGCGTGCACTTAGCCACTTGTCTCACTCCCAACGAATTGCATAAGTCCTTCAGACTGCGTAGACCATTTGAGGGACTTAACCGGGATCAGATTCAGAGGCTACCGCCCGGAACTAGGGAGTTCACGATACAGCATGAAAAAGAGATTGCTACCGTAGTAGAGAACCTCAAGAAGGCCCAGCATAAAATGATAGAGCAAGCCAATAAGCATCGTCGCCCATCACACTTCCAAGTAGGCGACGTAGTCTAGGTTAAGTCAAAAGAGTTTGCTCCTGAGGAGAACATCTCGCAGAAGCTATTGCCTGCATATAGAGGATCGTGGCCAGTCCTAGAAGTTAGGGGCGGGGAAGATGGACCGTCCTACACCATAGAGATTCCAGCACACCTCCACACCTACCCAGTTTTTCATGCGTCAAAGTTGTTGCCCTGTACCATAAGCGAACAGTTTCCATCACGGAGATCCATGATCCCTCTGGATATGGATGGAAGGTACGATTTTGACAGCATTGTAGGTGAAGATGTGTTCAGAACAGGAGGTAAAGGTCGTCCACAAACAAGAGCTGGAAGACGACCGCTGGTTTAACCGAACAGAGCTTCTAGAGACCGCTCCCGATATAGTCTAAGCCTACGAAAGAGATAAGAAAGGTAAAGGTCCTACCTTGGGCTGAAGTATTCTCGGAGGACCTCGAATTTAGGCCGGCGGGAGTGAAACGGTTTTCACCTTAGCAGTAGCAGATGCAGATCCCAGGGCTCGATCCCTAGAACTTACCACACCCATGTACAGTATTGAGTCGACCCCTGTGTGTTTGAACCCGTGACCTGTGTTTTGGTAGTTGACTGTTGCTTGTCGAAGGTCTGTGTAGCTGTAGGGGTTCGATCTATAGATCTGTCGACTAGGGGTCATAGTTGTGTAGAGGCCGTAGCTGTAGCAATTCTGAAAGGTCAAGGTCATAGCTGCTGCAGTCCTAAAAGGTCAAGGTCGTAGCTGCTACAGTCCCGAAAGGCCAAGCCCACAGACTTCCGGAAGGTCCGGAAGTGGCCTTTCAAAATTTTCTCGCGTTATTCACAGAAGACCAGAGGCAAGTGGGCAAGTGGTGAGTCCAACTTCGATTAGTCAGCGGTACCCAGTCCCAGTCTCACTTTGTACAGTCAGCAAGTACCATGAGGGACTGTGTGCACCATGGGCCCGTTGGAAAGGGGCAGATCAGCGACTTACAGAAGTATAAATCAATAGGCAGCGTCCAGCCATTCACTCATTCCTGCGTGAGCCATGCGGAAGCGCTGCCATAGCKTCTTGTGCGAGGTGGTCTGCAGATGCCCGAGGTCGAAGTGGGCTGAAGGGAGATAGAGTATCCATAGCCAGTAGAGGTTAGGCGGCCATAGCCGCTGTAGCTAGAGCAAAGTTCAGTATGTGTGTGTGTGTTCGGTACTGAGTGTGCGTGCGTGGGATATCCAGGGAGATCCAGTGTGAAGTGTGTGTGAACAGTTGAGGTGAAGAGGGATGTATAAGCGCTCAGGCGCCATAGTTAAATTAAAGCGAGTTTGTATCTGAACTGTGTCCTCGCCTTGAATATCTCTCAGTTTTGTGTGGGCGCCCAGCGCCAGTGTGGAATGCCATCTGTTTGTAGGCATGCGAGGTGAAAAGAAAGTGAGTATGATTGCACAAACAGAGCATGCTTACAAATGACAAAGCAATCCACACGGCTATGTAACAGCCTTGTATAAAAGTATTCAAATGGCATGTCCGATGAGGAAGTATTGTTAGGTCTGCTGTACCGCGGAATGCTTGGCTGCTGCAAAACAATGCAATCAGATGCAGACTGCCGTCAGGTCGTCCAAGAAGTCGGAACTTGTGCAAAAGATTTCGCAAAAGATTTTGCAAAAGACTTGAGTCTCCAGAGCACGAGATTGGACTCGAAAGGTTTATTTGGAGACTTATTAATGGAGAATCGGATATTAAAAACGGCATTTGGGGTTATACCGTTATAGCCATTGACCTCCAGTTTCTCCACCCTTCTCTGAAGAAAATCTATCTTACAGCGGCAGGTCTCTCATCACCGACTCCTCCCAGGCAATGGTAGAGTACGATATACAAACTTGCGCCATTGTTCCTCTCCAGCAACAAAAAGCTTACATTGTAGTGGAGGGGTATTCATGCCAGTCGCATGTCTTGCTGTTTCTTCTTGGCCGCCAAGCTACCAATTTCTCACTCGATTTCTCACCAAGCTACCAGTTGCTGCTACCGTCTTCCCCTGAACACACCGCACCCTCAATTTGGATGTACGTGACCGGAAATATCGCTTCTACACATGCATTATCAGGGTGCGTTATGTTCGGGGGAAAGACGGTAGTCGCATACCTTTGCCTCTCAAGCACCGAGATGAGCGACCTCCCCATTATCTCGTCATTGTGTTGCTGTCTGAATCAACCAGTGCGAGTTTGAAGCCACAACAGGCTGCACAGTAAACAGATGGAGCTGTGAACCAGGGAACTCGCTCCGTTCCACCTCACCCCTGGAGGGGGGGGTGGCTTTTCCATCTTCCCTTCACTTACCCTACCTGTAGCTACTATCCTTTCTCAGATCCTGTACTAGATAACACCACTAGGGTCTGTGAATTGACAGGAAAGGGGGGCTAAATGTGTAAAGTAGCAAGTATAACTTCAGGTAGAAGGTGGAAAGATAAAAGTTTTTGTTTTTTTCACACTCGCTGTTTGTCTTTCTTTACACTAGCTGTTTCCACTTTTTTCGGCTTGCTCAAGTGGTGTAGCAAGGCCCAAACTCTCTTTCCCTGTTTCTCTCACCATTTACACCTATGCCTTCCAATCCGCCTTTACTTTCCACAAAATCCACACTGCACTTCTGGGACTGGGACTACAGCCCAGAGAGAACTGCCTTCCCCACTGCACTTCTGGGACTTCGGCAGAGTGAGAACCACCTTCCTCAGTGAACTTTTGGAACTGGGACTGCAGCACAGTCAGAACCACCTTCCCAAGTGCACTTCTGGGACTGGGACTCGGAGTGGGGCTGGGGCTGGGGCTGGGGACGGGGATGGGGACGGGGACAGGGACGGAGACAGGGACGGGGACCAGGGCATAAGACTGGGACACGGGGATTGCAGCACAATGAGTAAACGCCTTCCCCAGTGCACTTCTGGGAGTGGGACACAGGGAGGACGGCTTTCCCCATTGCACTTCTGGGCCTGGGACTACGGCACAGTCAGACCTGCCTTCCCCGGTGCACTTCTGGGACTGAAACTGGGACTGCAGCGCAGTGAGAACCGCCTTCACCAGTGCACTTCTGGGACTGTGACTGCAGCACAGCGAGGACCGCCTTCCCTCCCCCGGTACAATTTTGGGACTTGCAGCACAGTGAGAGTGGCCTGCCTCTGGTTCTTAGATATCACCCTAACCTGTGTGAACCCGCCAAGAAATTGAATGATGTGCACGGCTAGCCACACATGAATGTAGTCATCTATGGCCATGTTTTCTCTCATCCATATGCATAATAAGTTGTGACTGCTGAGGACATTGAATCCATTTATTTGTAGTTGATAAAATAGGATCGCTGATGTGGAGTGGCACGGGAGGGCAGGGAGAAGACCACAAGGTACCAAGATGTGATTACCGCCTCCTCTTCCACGACTGGACCGGGATTGGTGCCTCCATCCCGATACGCCCCCCAAACTTCCCGGACCTTTTCCCCCCTTCTCCGTTATGCCTGGTCACATTTCAGAAACTGACTGAGCCTCTATCCCCCCTCACAAGCACTAGGATGGGAGATAGCGTATAATGAGTTGAAACAGGGGTAGCGATGAGGTCGGGGTTTAGGGGTTAAGGGTCTGGGAGGGGCATTTCAGCACCAGGAAATGGATGGTAATATTTGGCGCCCCAAGATGGAGGAAAGAGGTGCTGTGGTCATCTATAAGCTCTGATGTGAATGGTCATTATTTTCCTTTAGATGAGCTGCTCAGATAATCCCCTGGAACGCCAGGGCAATCAATGCTGGTAGGCGGTAGTTGGCAGCAATTCTCACCATCCCCAGACAATCCAATTTCAATGTATGTGGGACGCTGGACCCGCTTTCCAGCAGGCGATGCCCCCCACCAATAGATGGGGCCTGACCCGCGATGCCAGTGATGTCTGCTCTTTACCGCCACCACTAGTGCCTGTCGGGGCTTTTTTTTTTTAGGAAAAAAAAAAAAAGAATAGGTAGAAATGTCCCACACAGAGCACTAAGTACAAGCATAGTTAATAATTTTACAATGCCCATGTTACTTAGGTTTCCCCAATAAGTGCATATTAGCAATTCTTTTTTCTTTTTTGAATACCCGCAGCAGATCGGATGTGCTGATATTTCTCTATCTGTATACTCTTAAAAGTTACAAAGGGCCCACCGTATCGCTTCCCGGCGGGCCCAGTGAAAATCGGTGCTGCACGGCGAACCGGTGGGACGCGGCCAGCTGTGCGCGGGGGGCAGAACGGGAGGCCCGTTGTGAGGGATTTGAGACGCAGTGGGGGATGGACCGGTCACCAAAGCCCGCCGGCCAGGTGCGAAGCGACACGAGGCCTGTGAAGTGATGCATGCGGTCGGGAGAAGTGGCGACGAGGGCGCGAAGCGACGCGAGGGGGGTCCGCGCCATTGCAGGTTCCCAGGGAGGGAGCGGGCAGTACCGACGGCGGAAGCGAGGCGTGCACAGGAAAAGTGATGAGGACTGGCGCGGAAGAAGAGGGGAAGCGGGGGCCCCTCGCGGGAGGCGAGGCGAAGGGCGCGTGGGGGGGGGGGAGCAGAGAAGTGTGGAGGCGCACAGGGACAGTAGTGACCGTCCAGCCGCGAATGGATCGCCGACGCGGCAGGGCACCCACGTGGCAGGGTGGGCAGGGTTCAAGAGGGGGAAGAAGTGACGATCGAGCGGGCGTTGATGTTCAGTGAGGGGGAAGCCGCAGGCAAGAACATCACCAGACAGCCTCTTCGATCGCCTGGCCTTGGTTGGAGAACAAAGGAGGAGGACGCACGAGAAGGAAGGAGCATCACAACGATTAAGGCAGGGCCGCAACACACACACACACGCACATGCAACGCACACTGCCAGCGCAGCATGAACCGAATAATAAAGGTGCCGAGTATCTGAGGGCCGCGATGTATCCAGGAAGAGAGAGAATGAAGGGAGAAGTTGAAGAAAGGAGGAGGAAAGAGGAGAAAGAGGAAGGAGGAGCATCACAAGGGTGACGGCAGAGTTGGCGAGGACGGATCCAGGAGGAGAGAGGATGCAGATAGAAGAATGAGAAAAAAGGGAGGAGGAGGATGAGGAAGGCGGAGGACGAGGGAGAGATTACAATCACTGTATGCATCTTTTTATTTCGCTGTTTTTTTTTCAGGCCTTTTTTTTCACTTTATAATGATAACAATGATTTGGAGGATTTTGCAATTTGCGACTTCTCCCATCGAGCTTTTTCGACGCCACATCCAATCAGAGAGAGAGAGAGAGAGAGAGAGAGAGAGAGAGAGAGAGAGAGAGAGATGGCAGGAATCAGGTGGGAAGGCCCAGCAGGAAGGAGGACGAAAGAAGACATGTTGGCAGATGCCATCGAGATTTGAAGCAGAAGGAGAAGCATATCGTCTCGATCAAGATGGATGAGGGAGGAAAAATGAACAAAAAAAAAAGGATGGATCACGGCACTCGGAATTTGCCACTTTCGGAAAGGAAAAAAAA
>BFEA01000002.1:3157578-3175153 GCA_003427395.1 Chara braunii
TCATTCGATTTTGGTTAGCGTGAGGCCAGCCGCGGGGTTGGAGACTTACCTGTTGGCCGGTGCATCTCTCTCTCTCTCTCTCTCTCTCTCTCTCTCTCTCTCTCTCTCTCTCTCTCTCTCTCTCTCTCTCTCTCTCTCTCTCTCTCTCTCTTGCTTCACCGAACAAACTAAGGGCTGACGGTAAGTCAATTGAGAATGCATGACCACCAGTACTTTTCCCAGCCATTTTGTTTTCTGCTATGTGGCCGTGCATGCGCTTGACTTTCAAGGCCCTCTGTTGCATACTCGTGAAACACAGTCATAAGTATGGCACAGATTCCCAGAACCGACCAGATAATGCAGAGTTAATACTAATACAGTGGAAGAGTTGATACCCATGGACTGACTCTGACCTGACTCGGACTGCAATCTAACACTCTCAATCATGCATTAGTGTTGTGAAAGCCCTGGCCTTGGACATAGAAAAAGGCCAGGGTCTCAGATCATACACGGACGAATGGAGGGAGAGGAGAGAGGAAGGGAGGAGGAGAGGGAAGATGACGTCAACTCAATGTTTCCAAAGGTAGTATCTTGAAATGTCCCAAGTAGCGAAAACCTGAAATGTCGCGAACCCAGTGTCTCACAATGTCTCAGATATCGATCTCACAATGTCAAGGTACCTCTTCAGAGGAAGATGAAATCAAATCCCAAGAGTAGTCCCCAACCTACGGTCTCAATGTTGCTGTCTCCAATGTCATCAGAACTCGTAACCATCCTTCATGCCCGTCGTAGTCCATTAGGAGAACCCAGGAGTAGACTTAGAAGGTATGAGGAGAGAGAGAGAGAGAGAGAGTGGCGGAGGGAACAGAGGGAGAGAAGGCAAGGCCTTCCTCCCCGGTACCTGATCCAGTAGCTATGGCGCGGCAGGAGGCTGCTGCGCTGGTTCCTTCTTGCCGCTGTACTCGCCTTCTCCTCGCTGCTCATGCTAACGCTGCTTGCGCTGCGCTAATCCTGCTAACGCTGTAATGCTGCGCTAATCCTGAAGACTAACGTCCTATCTCTACCAAACCTACCGACTGAGGCTGGTACCCAGCTGATATGGTGCTGGGTCGGCCTCAGTCCTACTGACGTCCTTCGGGTCTGGACCGTTGATCAGGCCCAACGGTTCAGATCCGATTTCGGAATCTGAAAAGTGGGCGCCAAAACTGCGCCGCCGGCTGGGCCTACCAATGAACCGGTACCTGGCCTAAACAGCTAGACGTTGGGTCTGGTGGGGTCTAAACGAGGCCTACCGGACCCTAAACTGAACCGACGGTTCCTAGGCTTACCTGGACCTAGCTGGGACCGTCGAGACCTGGTACCTAGGCCTAAACTGTGCCTATTACAGAACCGGGCCCTAACTGGGGCCCGTGTGGTATCAGTATGCCACACCCACCCTAGCTGAATGGCTTGCGGCACCAGCCAAAAAATCAAACAGGCTACCCAAGAGCCTGCTCAGTGGGTACACCGATGAACTGTTGAAATGCAGATCAGAGTTCGAATCCAGATGATGGAAATTGATCAGTAAAACCAAATATTTCTGAATTGCCTGGGGCCGATCAGCTCAATGATGATATCTCAACGCCGTAGCCCTTTCAAAGAAGAAAAAAGAAAAAGAAAAAAAAAAACACGCCAGTCCATTGTTGTTTGGCATGCAGGGGGTAATCTGCTTTGGCAAAAGGAAGCTCGTCAGAGAGAGATTTCTGCTGAGCACCGAGTTCTGTCGAACCAGCAAAGGTGCAATTTTTCTTTTTGTCTGGTGCCACCGGCATATCCAATTGGGTAGGCCGAGTTCAAAAAGTTTTGGTGCATGTATGGGGCCCGGAGCAACTTGTCTGTGAAACATACTGGTGCCACCAGTCCATTTCCCTAGTACCTTGTTCTTTCTTTTTTTTTTTCTTTTTTTTTTTTTGAGAGGTACAAATGCTCCAATCTATTCATGGGGAGCCACACGTGCTGGGAACCAGGCCCAGCGTCCCATATGAATTATACAAGAATTAGAGTACTCAGTACCGGGTCCATTACCCAGCTTCTTGTACCGGTCCGAGCCTCTTTTTCCTGATGCGGATTTGCAATGCGCACCAAAGAAAAAAAAACTGCCAGCTGGACCGTTTTTTTCTCTTTTGCCTGGCGCCACCATCAATCACTTTTTGTCCAGTAGCACTGTTCATCCAAAGAACTCAGATTGACGCAATTTTGATTCTCAAGTAACAAGCCACGCCGCCGTTCAGGCCTACCAGAGGGAAAAGCCTTCTCTCCACGCGTGCTGTGCTTTTCAGGATATCATCTCATGGTTTGATTGCCATGTGTTTAGCCGCCGAACTTCAAAGTTTATGTTTTTATGTTATTGCAGCATCAAAATGAAATTCGGAGTTCTCTTCAGTGGCTGGATTACAATATTTCATATAATTTAGGTGCCTTTTCCTCTGGGTGGCACCTGGCCAGATCACACGGGCAACAGTTTGGTTGGACTGGTCCTTCACAGGTGTAGGACAGAAATAGACAATGCTGTTAACAGATCTTGCTCTTTACTAGGCAGTATGGTATTGGTCGTACAATGCAGTCCAAAGAGCAGATGACGATATAGTTGGAGGTGAAGAGAGGAAACAACTAGAAGCAAGATCTGGTAACCACAGGGGTTCTCACAGCCATTGGCCATACAATGCCACCCTTTTTTTCCGAAATCGAAAGGAACTACCATGATTTTACATAATTGAGGCGGTCGCCAGGCTGTTGCACACAATTGGTACTTGGCACACAATGTGGCAGATCTTCTGTCACTGAATGGAAGGGCCAGGTACCACCTTAGCTAACTATGTGCTAATTAAGCATGAACCCTTTGCCGATGTGCGCTAGCACTGGTGGAAAGTGAGTTTGCTGCTCAGACCTGAATGAAAGACCTAGTAAAGCAAGAAGTCGGGACACAGTAGAAGATAAACATAAAAAAAATTGCAGCAATCAGAGGATGGCAACAACAAGATTCAGATAAGCACTGACTTCTGCTTTGAGTGCCTAAGAGGTAACCGGAGGGGTTTTCTGGCAAGGTTGGCAATAAACAAAGTGAGAAAAGCAAGACTGGTCTCCAACGAGTGGACGAAAACGGTGACCCTTGGGTTCTCCATCTAGCCACCATGGTTTTTGAGCCGTTTCCCCTGCCCGCTGTCAAAAGTCGAACAAAGCTGGTACGATCAAGCACAAAAGATTCCAGAAGGCCAAGTCTTCTCCGGACCACTGATGTCATGTTCCTCCTAATAGGGTCAAGAGTCCTTCCCACTGCGTCCGATTAGCGTGTCAAATCAATGTACTCTTGTGACGCACCAACTTCTGTGCATGAGCAAGCTCCTGAGCCCCTACCTTTTCTTTTTTTTTGTGCTTTCAAAATGGCCGGGGGTTGATCTATTCCAGATCCAGTTCCTCTGCCTGGTCCAGGTTACATTTTCTGCGGATGGTGATGTCAGGCTCGGCATGTCTTGGTCGTGGTTTTGGCCTTTCGCTCTTCGCAGGGTTTGGAATTGGCCCCGATGCATGAGCCACATCGGCCAATCTTGACTCTTCGGAATTTTCCTTGTATTTTATGTAGGATTTATGCGCACCTTAGCGAGCTCGCTCAGAATTCCTTTCACTCAGGTTTTGTTGATGGATGGTAGAATAGGAATAGAACTAAGAATTCGCGTGTTTCAGACTTCACGCGCGGAATTTTCATTCAAACTTTTCAATTTCAATTTGGCTTTAGGAATTAAGCGCGGCTTCACTGGCATTTCGTGTAACTCTTTGGTGCCTCTTTGTTCTACGCGCATCCATCCTTTTGCGCTGCGCTCCTGCAGACAATCTTTCCTCGCTTCCCCAACCTCCTCCTCCGCGCCATTAGCAGCAAGCTGTAACTGTCTTTTTCTCCCCCTCTTCGCGCTCTTTCTTTCTTCTTGCTTCCGTTGAATCTTGGTATTGCTCCACCCTGTCTTTAGTAACCTCCTTTCCCGTCTTCGTCTACACGTAGGAAGGCCCCGCCGATTCCCCAGGGAATTGTAGAAGTTGGACGACAGCGTGTAAGGAGGCTCTAAACTCCTCGCACTGCGATCCGATTGGCTACAAAGTACTCCGAGCGGATCGACATGGCCCTTCTGTGTGTTTCCCCTTTCTCATCTCCTCCCTCATCTACCCATTCTCCGTATTCTCTTTCCCTCTCCTTCGCAACTATAAATCTCGCAAATGCGTCGTTTTTGCTCTCTCGCAATACATCAGCTAACTCTGGTGGAGTAGTGGCTAGATGAGGTGGTGATCAGCGAGTCGGAAAGTCCTGACGAGTAGGTTGCAACTTTGCAGGATTGCACACTGGATTACTGTGACAGACTGCAGCATTCGGGCAATCCACGTGGTAGTTGAGCGGCCGGGGTGACGATCGCTGGATTTAGTATTGGGTACGTGGCGGCTGGGATCGACAGTGCTCGAGCCCACAAAAGTGTGTTGACGGTTAATCGAGTGGCCTGGGGCCATAGTTCGAGAGCGAAAGGTGTTGTGCCTTGTCTTTTTATTCTTGTTCTCGCAATTTTTGGAGTTGTGTTGCATCGTGGGATGCCAGTTTCTCCTTTCCAGATCGTACCAGTGCATATTCTTCTCTCTCTTCTTTCCCTCTATGGATGCATGAACGGATGAATGTTTGCATATGTTACTTTGTGATGATAGTTCATGTATGAGTGTGAGTTTCGGATCCCCCCCTCGTCTTTCTCTTTTGTTGTCAAGATCTCGTCGAGCGATGATCGTTGAAACGCAAGGGTGGTACGTTGGTGAAATGCACGCCTATTCTTTTTTTTTCTCTCTCTTGGATTGATGTATCGATGATGGATGTATGCGGTATTTTTTTATTTTTTCCCTATTAAAAAGATTTTTTGTCGGAGGTTCCCTCCACGTTTTTCAATCGGTCCAACCGCCTCGTTGCTCGGAACAATCTTTCAGTTGTAGGAAAGAGTGTAACGAGGAGCTTCGTTGCATTCGTGTCGAGTGTGAACGAGCAATCCTTCAGACTAGTAATCCCTATCCCATCCCCCCCCCCCCCTCCTACATTATCATCATGAATGAACGACTCTCCTTAATTATATCGAAGAGTTTTGAAATTGACACCCCTTAGAGCTGCTGCACTCGTAAGTAAGTCCATCATCATTAGTACCACCATCATCATCATATGAGGGACGCTGAGCCCGGTTCTCAGCATGTTCGGTTCGGTTACTCCGGGTAGACTGTGAGGACCCCGGCCTCAATCTTCATTTTGAGTAGAAATTTGTTCGTGAAGATCTTTGCTCTTCTTGTTGCGTCGTCGGGGACGCTTAACTTTAAGCATCGACCCATAATTTTTTGTTTACGTCACTCAGGTTCATATTTTTTGTTTTTGCTCTTTTCTTTTGAAAAAAACGTAATTGCTTGCTCCGGAAACTTCTTCCTGAACTCATCCATCAGCTTCCTGGGTCCCTCACTATGGTGGATTCGGTGGAACATCGGCGTGAAATATCGCATTGCCTGATTTCCAACATGGAGGCGATTCCCGAAGTCGATGGGATTTGATCGCTTTGTTTTGTGAACGGTGAATCCAAGTGTATCTGTCATGTGGACTGAGCCAGCGGAGCCATCGAGATGTCAAC
This sequence comes from Chara braunii, assembly GCA_003427395.1. Lineage (NCBI taxonomy): Eukaryota > Viridiplantae > Streptophyta > Charophyceae > Charales > Characeae > Chara > Chara braunii. Next base: position 3,163,227 of record BFEA01000002.1, read on the forward strand.
TTCTCGAACCTCCCCGCCCACGGTCTTTCCCGCACAATGAGGATATGACACGCGTTTGCGAGTGGGACGTACGATAAGTTGTCACCAGGATCGGTGGCCCTTACCACTTCCCTTCCGAAGCACAGTGCTCAGGATTCGTCAATGTCGACTTTGTGATTGTTGATACTCATATCCCTCCGTCTTGCTCCCCTTCAACGTGATTGTTGATACCCATTGGCCTTGCACCCTGCGCAACGATTGTTGCTGCCCGGAACGTTTTCAAGCCCAAGGGTTGAACTATCGAACACGTGGTGAGGAGTTCAAGGAAAAAGCAGCGAGACTGCGACCCTCTGACTCGAATTCTGAGCTTTGCGACAGACAATGTCGGTCCCTTGTTTGAAATCGATATCCGATGTGCGTTCCCCCTCCCTTTCCACCAGGCATAAGACGGTGCGTTGTGCATGACGAAGTTCAAAGATTTTTTTGAATCAGATAGTTGTAAAAACCCTTCCCTGCACCTTTCCCGCTTTTGTTTGTCGCTCCATACCTGGGACCACACGGCAGATTTTAATTTTGTCATCTCGTAGAAGAAAAACAGAACCTGGGCCTAACCCTCTATCTCCAACACGGCACAAGTTAACCTGCTCCATTTTATCCGATATACTTAGTTTTTTCAAATCTTTAAGATTCTCCATTTTATCCGATATACTTAGTTTTTTCAAATCTTTAAGATTTGTCCGACCTTGTTTTTGCAATTGCACTTTTAGTTTCGGGTTGCACATAGGTGTAGGATTTAGGGACAAATCATGTTGAATCTTCCTTTTGCCTTTTGGGTGTTCACCTTAGCGAGCATGTACACATTTCTGAATGTGATTGAGAGTCATCATGCTTCCACGCACTTGAGGAACTGAGGCACCCACATTCACACTTGAAGTGTCATATGACATGCTTTCTTGCATTGTCGGATCGCATTCTGCATGCATGTGCATGTTTTCCAACAACTTCCTTATCCTTCTTTGAACCCTCCTTTTTTTTTCTTTTTTTTTCTTTTTTTTTTAACAAATCTCATGGCGTCAGGTAGGAGTGATGATACGAGCATGCACTCCTACCTGACGTATCGGAGCTCCATTCTATTGGTGGGGAGTTGCACCTGCTGGAAACCAGGTCCATCGTCCCATGAGAAACAATGAAGAACCGAGGTACAACACAAACTGGGAACCAGACCCAGTGTCCCTTCTGATCAGTGCCAGTGGGAAATCTGCAACTGATGTTGAGTCTTGTGTCTCTTCACCCTGAGAGGGCGCCAGATATACGTATCTTCCTAGCACTTAATCACACACTTGTTAGAAAGGCTGACCACAACATTCACAGACAATGCAATGGATTTCCCAGATCATTGATACACATGCCACGACCTGGAAACTAAGCAAAGGTTCGAGAGAGGGAAAGGATCAGGGAAATCCGACAGAGGTCTTAAAGGTACAGTAGGATCAACGTTGCTCCAGTCATTGAAGGTCAGGCTATAGTTCCTTGGGAACTCCTCTTGGGCGTTCTCTTTTGTTCCTTCCCACTTCGCCCGTCCCAATCTCCCTCCTTGGTCCCCTCCAAGCCAGTTCTGATTGAATGATTTGATATGATGCAATATTTCTTTTTCTAGTGACATAAATTGTAATTTTTCCTTAAGGGACTCTCATTTGATAGTGATCTCTGTTTGGATCTGTTCGTATCAGTAAATTCAGGGTCATCTAGGCGAGCACCTTCCATTTCACGAGTACACCTTCGTAACCAGATCGCCCACATGACCGCTCGCCTTCCGATTGTGAACAGGTTCAGAGTAAAAGCATCTTCCTAGTTCAGATTCCGGGATTCCAGGAGGAGGGTCTTCCAATTCTAAGGCCACGGGAGGAATGTTCCTAACTGGCTCCAAATCTGGTGTGTCCGAGGAATTCCCGTTCATTGGGCCCTTACTTCTGCAATCAGTCCGAGTCCGAGTCCAAGTCCGAGTCCGAGTCCGAGGTTCGGACTTCTACAATCGTGTGTAACTGTGAAGCGAATACGACTCTATAACCGCCCGGACTTCCCATCTTCCGAGGTCCGGATGACATTACAATGGTGCATACCATGGACAGCGAAGCGAGATGGCGAGAGACTCTGACACCAGTGCACTGGAGTGGCTTTCCTGCCTGCAAGGCACACAGACAGCCAGCAACACTCTTGTCCCTTTTCTGCTATCCTCTCCTCTGCACCAAAAATGCTTTGACAAACCAAGCCTCAAGACAGGGGGGAGAGAGAGAGAGAGAGAGTCTGAAACGGGAGCACAAGAGCATCTGTCATGCCTGTGAAGCACACAGACAGCCAGATTGGAGAAGACCAATTGCAGGTGAAAAACACGAGTTATTTGTAGGCATAGGCTACAGGTCAAAAACATCATCCCAGCATTTGTTGGTTTTGGCCAATATGATGTGAAAACGAACATGAGCACAAGGCTGAATTAACTCCCACAACATACATCATATGTCTGATGCTCAGGATACCATTCCCAGCATTTGTAATGAAGCTTCAATGATTAGAGATGTAGGTGTCAACAGAAGTTGCTACTATGAATACCTCATTATATCAACATATATGTGATATGAGAGTGAGCTTTTGTCTCTTTCGACAGCCACTTTATAAAATTAATGTCTTACCAGAGGACTTCTCCCGTACGTCCTTCAAGAAAAAACACTTGTGATGAAGTGCGTGTCTGAAAACATAGCTCGGGCAGCACGGAAATTATCTTTTCGATGCAACTCTGTTCAGTTCGTACACCCACAAACAGTTGAAAAAGTGCGTACACGACTTCGAATCCAGATGGAACCAGATGAACAAGATCCCTGAGTTACCTGGGGCCGGTCAGTGTCACGATGATTTCTCAAGGCTGTCAACCGTTTGCGAGGAATGACCCTCACAGGGCCCTTATCAGACATTCAAGCGTTCTGGGCTTCGGCCACTAGCAAGCCCTTGCACGCCCTAAGCGAAGGCGAGCCTGAATATCCACGTGAGGCCTGGTTTCGACATTTTTCCATATGCGGGTACTCAGACAGCTGCAGCACGCCAGTTGGTTACAGAGCAACGTGAGCCTCCCGGGTCTTTCCAAAGCAACGAGCTGTGCTGCGTAGTTGAGCCCAGGGCTCAGGTGGTTGCGCCCTGGGCACACGCTGTGTGAGCCCTACACATCACAGACTGGCAGGCCAACGAGGAAGCACGATTGTCGTCACACGAGCCGTGAGCCAATGAGAATGCTGCTGCAAACACTTGGGAGGCTAGGTGGCTGCAGGGACGTGCTGAACTGCACGAGGCCCAGGCCAGTATCTGAAAGTGGGCCTGGGGCGCAGACACTTGGGGCCAGAGGCAAGCTACTGGGCCCCCCACACGCCTGGCCCGGCCAGCCAGCAGCAGGCACACTTTGAAGGAAAGTGTGTGCCCCAGGGCTAGGACATTCTGGCCTGAGCAGGCATTGCGACCACGCTGCCGCTTTGTATTGCAACACTGCGCTATGCCGGCAGGCTGGGGCGCACGCAGGCGCTAAGAGGTGAGAGGTGAGCTGCGGGTGGCAGCGGGCGCACGGCAGCCGGGCTGAGTGTGCGGGTAAACGGGTGATGGCGATCGTGTCCTTCCTTCGGGTAGGAGGCGCATGCAGAAGGGAGACAGGGTAATGTGAGGGGAGGAGAGAGAACGTACCTGGTGTACGCTGGCGGTCGGCATTGGTGAAGACATCACATACATCGGTCTCCAACTTCGATGTGATCCAGTCCCATGAATGTAAATGGCATAGATAGGCAGCATAGATAGGCTGAGTAGTGTAGGCTGGGCGCTGGGTGCCAGACAGTGGGAGCGACATTGGATAGAGCGTTGGTGTGACCAGAGAGCGTCGGCATTGGCACTCGAGTTCATTGTATTGCTCTTTTTTTATTGGTATCTCGGTGCATTGTGCACTCTACTTGGTACACGACTATCTGGACTACTTCATGATTCTTGCAATTTGGACTTCTGTCTATCGCTCTCGCTCGTATTCCTTGCACTTTATTAAAAGAGGAAAATAAAGGAAAGGTAGGGAAATTAATAAATTATACTTGTAACTTGTAAGCTGTCAATCTTATTTGCTTTCAAGTTGAACATCATGCGAGCAGGTTCTTTTAGTTTCACAGAAAGCTGCGAGATGATGCTACGGAATCACAGTCCATCTATACACCAGAAAATCTCGACAACGGTTAAAGAGGAGAGGACACCAATGAAAGGAAGAAGAAGACAGGCACAAAGGCACGAGACGATGGCACAAGATGAGAGGTAGAGGACACCCAAAAGAAAGTGCAAAAAAAAAAAACACGAAGACAGAATGATAAGCCAACGCCCAGAAAAGGAATGCCTGTAAACAGCATACAAGGCAAGAAGAGATGGATCAGGTTAACAAGTCAATTAGGCTCGACTATTGCCCGGTAGCAATCACCTACTTGAACACCAAGACGTTCAGCACGCAAACAACCAACGATTATCTCATAATAAATGTGCAATGGGTAAGATCTGTAGGGCTCTCAGGCTTAATCCTGAACGCCATGCGGACATAAATCATCAGCAAACACAACCTTTTGAGTGCAATGGAAAGTAATACAATATCCATGATGCTCTCAACGACTCTCACGCTTCATCCTGAAAGCCCGATGAACATAGATCAACAGCAGGGCAAGCTTTTGAATATATCTCCCTTACAAGTAAATTGAAGTAGCAAGTGACCGGAAAAAATAAACGACCTCTACCCATTGGCGCCACTTCGACAAAAATTGAGTGCGCCGTCCAACTGAAGTAGTACAAATGATTATAAAAAAAAGCTGAAGTGTTGCACGTGCCGTGGCAGAAAGTGCTGCACCGTCTTGCACGTGCCGTGCCATAACGTGTCACGAGTGCCCATGCACCATCCCTTCCCAAATTCTGCCCGTGCAGTTGCAAAAGTAGTGTCGGTTCTGTCAGTCTCTAACTTCATTTCTCACTGGGGAAAACCAACCAAAGGTGGATTTAAAACAGTCCACAGTAAAGTTCACCCATCAGCCTCCTCTCTCTCTCTCTCTCTCTCTCTATCTATCTATCTATCTATCTCTCTATCTCTATCTATCTATCTATCTATCTATCTATCTATCTATCTATCTGATTCACACCCAGTTTGCATAAACCATGCTATCTGCCTATCTACAGCAAGCATGCCATCAGAGCCAATCTACACAATTATGCTCGAGCAGCTCAACAAATACCAAGGACAGAAGAGTGGAACCATCATCATAAACCATCTGTTCTCCACAGCTTGATAACCTTCGCATTGGCTGGCACCTGCAGGGCGTGTCACAAGGTGTCGCCTCCTGTAAAACCACCTTTCCTACTAACTTCCGTAGTTTTAACATCAATTGCCACAGCCTGCAGCTATTGCATATCTTTCACCATCTTCAATCCCCTACCATTTCAGTTCCCTCTGCATCCCCACTAAAAAAACAAACCGAAAGGAAACAACTTTCCACCCCTCAAAGACATCAGAGAAAGTGAGCTACCTACACATAGAAACCGTAGAAAACCGCCATCCACCTACGCTAGAAACCAGAGAAAACCACAGCCCGCCTACACTAGAAACCAGAGAAAACCACCATCCACTTACACCCCGATCCTATCTGCATATATAAATCCTAAGTTCCTAACCTTATGCACATCTAGATGAAAATATAACTGCAACAAGCCAGACCCGACGACGTCCATCCAGCAGCAGGCTTGGCTTGTTGCGCACACAGTAGCCCCGACAGAAAAAAACAACGATCGCATGTAATCGTCAGGGTCAGGACACTCTTACCAAATCCGCTAATCAGCAGCCGCAGCACACAGCCTTTGCAGCTCGTCACACGTTCCAGAGTCGTAACCGTTAAAACGACGAGTTCACACAAGCCCAAGTTGACGAAGCTATACCTCAGAAGGCTCACGAGCCTGCAACTGCGCGCCGTCCAAAGTGGTCTGCCCCTTTCTATACCGACCCGGGTCCGAATCGAGAAGCTCTTACTTACTGCGAATACCGGCAAACGCAGTACTTTGCTTCGGGTGAACCGGCGGTCTATATTGCTGATCGCGAAGCCTTCCTTTGAACTGATTGACAGACTGATTTAATTTATTGTGTCTGAAACCTTCACCAGCTTCCGCAAAGGCACATGGTAAAGAAAAAAGAAAAAAGAAAAAAAAAAACAGAGAGCAGACTGCGTATGCCTCGTCGTCCCTGCTCGCCAACCAAGATTAAAGACAAACAAGGAACCAATAAATCCGTTCCATTTGCTTTTGTCCTTCTCAGCCCCCTTAAACCACCACTATCATGCGGACAATTCTCACCTGTACAAATTTTCCCGATCAGAGTAACCGCCCGGAGGCAGATCGGTACGCAGAAAGCACCGTCTCCGTGTGTACAGGAGAGAACTTAGGGAAGCCTCGCCGGTACTGGTGGTTTAAACTATCACATAAAAGAATAAAAAAAAACAAAAAAACAAACACCAAAGACAAACAAACAAACAAACAAGCAAACGCACATGAAGCGCATTCCCTTAACCCTTCCTTTCCCATATCCATGCAGTCAATAGCCCCCCGCTCACACGCTGTACATTGATTTACACAGCGGACTAGACAGGACAGCCCACAAGACAAGCCTTTCTGATAAGAAGCGCTGCGTGTGGGTCACTTGCAGCCTGCCAAGCCGGTAAATCAGCCATCACCCTCTCACCTGTACAGACCCTCTTTTACAACACTGGAACTCCAAAAATTCGCGGACCCCAACACCTCATCCTCTTTTTCCGATTTACACCGTCATCATCATTACCGCGTTGTCTTGAGAACAAGGATCATCAGATTCACCACCACCACCACCAGCCGCAGCCGCAGTAACTGCATACAATCTCGACGCCTTAGATTTTTAGAAGATACCCCTTCTCCGCACGACGACTGCAATGCCACGTCTTCTCCCATCTAAGATATCCTCCACATACTTACACTCCCTCCCCTCCCCTCCCCTCGCATTCCTCCTTCCCTATCTCTTCTTTCCCCCCTAGTCTTCTCACCTAGTACCTACATCAGCCAGGAATTCTCCAGCTGCGTATGGAGAGAAGGGCCAAAGCACTTGGCACGAACGACGCTGAACCGTGTGCATGTGCCGCACTCACCCACGACCCTCGTGGTCCTTAGTATGTAACATGCGTGATGCTTACTCTCTCTTCCCTGGACAACCAAGCCCCAGATATCCGTACTGCTGCTCCCAACGCCTGCCCCCTGATACCCTTCAGCCTGCATTCCTTCCCTCCTGGGCATCCGCGCACACAGTAACTCTCCCCCACTACTCTGCGAAGAGCAGGGCCTCCACTTCCTCCCTTCCTGGATCGGCATACCGGAGGAGTGTGGCTGATCGAGATCCGAAGAGTCACCCTGCACTTCATCATCTGGCGCCACTTCACTTCCCGTCTCTTCGGTCGACCGAAGAGGGCCATAAACGTTCGTAAGCGTCTCTTGCCGCAACTTATGCACCAGGATCATGCCGTCGGCACACCCGGACAGCTTCGCAACAGTATCGTCTGCACTAGCCCATTTGTCAGGGTCTTGGAAAAACTCGGTCGGCACCTGGTGTCTGACCGACCGTACCTCTTGTACTGGGGTGTCGCAACTCGAAGACGAATCAAACACAAATTGCAGGAACGGTGCGTCCCGCAGGTTCTTGACTATCTGATGGTCAAATCAAAAGTCAACACATGAAACAAACCAGGTCCAAACAAACAAACAAACAAACAAACAAACAAACGACTGTGAGTCTAGCCAAGTCAACCAGAATCAAATCAAGTAAATCAAAAGTCAACCAGAATCAAATCAAGTAAATCAAAAGTCAACCAGAATCAAGTCAAGTAAATCAAAAGTCAACACACAAAACAAATCATGTCCAAAATCAATGAAACAAACAAACACTGTGAAATACTCCACCAAGTCGAGCAGAATCAAATCCAGAATCAAATCGAGAATCAAATAGAGGATCAAATAAATCCGGGATCACATCCAGGATCAAATCCAGAAGCAGATCCTGAATGAAATCCAGAACCGAGTCCAGAATCAAGTCCACACCGATCCTCTGCAACCAGCAAAACCAATCCCAGCAGCGCACTGACTGTGCTCTCTTCATCCATTACTTTGGGCCTCGCCACACCACCGTCGGAACCCAAAAAAGAATGAATGTATCTTCCCCAGAAAGCGGTGAGATGTATCCGTTGCTATTCCATAGTAACGGGTGCATCTTGCCATTCTTTGCGGGAAGATGCACTTTCTTTTTTCGAATCGACAGTGGTGTTGTGGTGAGGCCCTTTCTCCTCCGCATCAAAGCAAATTATTGGGCAGTAGGCACACAAAGGATAGTGAATACCAGATCAATAGCCATGTTCTGACTCACCGAATGGATCTCACTGTTCTCACATCAAGATCCACCAACACTGCCACCAATAACACAGCAATAACACAGCAATAACACAGCAATAACACAGCAATAGCACAGCAATAACAAAACAATGACACAGCAATAACAAAATGAATGACAGTTTGACTTGTAGCAGCAGTAGATATGTGTGAAGAGGGCGAAACAGTAGTAGTATTAGAGGAACCACCGTCTTCACCCAGATACAACACCAACGCCTTGTCATTCTCGCAGCATCTGGACTGAAAGTTGCCCCAAAAACAGCGATAATGACCTGGCAGGTGTTCCATTCAGATGAAGATGGTAGTCCCAGCAGATACCGCATAGAGAACAACTCAAGGACAGGAAGGAATAGCAGCACCAGGTCAGGACCACTAGAACAGCAAGGAGAAAGTGTACAAACCACTTCCAGGGCAAGGGAGCAACAGCGGCGGCTGCGGTACGATCAATGATATTGCCAAATGACTGTCTAGGCTTAAGAGTAGTGGTAGGTAGATACACTGAAAGGTGAATTTGAGCAAAGAATATGGCTAACTTTTTCGAAAGGGGTTTAAGGGGGGCAAAAAAAAAAAAAAAACCAGGAGTGGCCATGCTCAGGCAGTAACAGCGTCAATAAGAAGAGATTCCAGTAGCGACGGTGTGCAGGCACTACCAATCTATCCTTCCGTCTTCACCCAAATAGAACGCCCGGTCACCCAAATAGCTGTATACGGGGCAACATTCAGTCTGGATACAGCCATAATGACCGGGCACTCTATACGGGTGAAGACGGTAGTGACTAAGTTCATTAACAAAATACCTGTACCTGGGCAGCAGTAGAATGAGTGCCAGCGGGTGCTGGTCGCAGTTGCAAGCGCTTTTCTTTGTTCTTTGTTCTTTGTTCTTTGTTCACCCTATATTTCCTTTTCTTTGACAGGGCGACAGCGTTGAAAATCATTGCAGCACAGACCAGACCCCAGGGAATTCAGGAATTTGGAATTCCATTCATGTAATTTCCATCTGGGTTCGAACTGAGGTTCGTATTTCAACAGTCCGTGGCTGTGGGGCCGTTGTTTTTCGTTTCTTTTTTTTTCCTGTGTTCAGAAGCTGTGCTAGATACATTCTTTTTGTTCCCGGTTTCGGCTGAAAAAGCAGACCAGATACAGACCTCTGCAAGCGATTCTTCGAGCCATCCCTCCAGATTGATTGCCTTGGCCGATTGTCTTGTTCTCGTCTTCGGTGCAATCGCTGCTACGGATACACCTCCGCTCCGATTCCGATCACTGGCTGAGAAAACTGCAACCGCTGTTCCAGCGCCATCTATGTCTGCTGCTTCAGCCGCAGGAGAGTGAGCAGCACTGCACGGCGTTCCTCGCTTCCTCCCGTTGATTGGCAAGCCAGTCGAGGAAGTACGCTGACCTACTGTGCATCAAGGTCCACCACAGTCAAACCAACACGGGTCAGCGTCCAAGTCTCAAAAAAAAAAAAAAAAAAAAAAGAAGAAAAAGAAAACGATATATTCTCATACAGTGAGCTGTTACCCTTCATGATTTTATCCTCTTCATCTCTAATAGTAGCTGGATTCGACACCATTCTTTCGATTATCCTTTTTGTCTTTTTTTTTTCTTCTTCCTCCCTTTTATTAATATACAACGGCGACCGGCGTTGAGATATTGCCGTTCAGCTGAGCGGCCCCAAGGTACTTCAGAAATTTTGGTTTCATTCGTCTAGTTCCATCATCTGGATTCGAACTCGGGTCTGTATTTCAACAGTCCATGGACGTACCAACTGAGCTAGGCTCGTTGTTAGAACTTAAAACTCTTCTTTTAGCTCCCGCGTTAATGTCAATGCAGTTAATAATGTTCCTTGCTGTTGATTCGTGCTTTCCAGTCTTTTCTGTTTATCTACGGGGGACAGTAGGACTTTTTTCCACTACCCTCTGGATGTAATTGCAGTCAGATCCGTCCAGATCTGGCCGCAATCACGGTCATATACATTTCGACACGCGCTAGTGTGAATATGCCCGAAATCCCGTTTTCAAGTTGATCTGACATAAGGACTTTTTTCCACTACCCTCTGGATGTAATTGCAGTCAGATCCGTCCAGATCTGGCCGCAATTACGGTCATATACGTTTAGACACGCGCTAGTGTGAGTATGCCCGAAATCCCGTTTTCAAGTTGATCTAACATATGCGGCACGCCGGAGATAAGAGAAACTCTAGAAGAAAGGCAGTTGGTACAGTGTCACCCCCCCTGGACTGAACTGTTAAAATATAGTTCAGTTGGTACACCCCCCCTGGACTGAACTGTTGAAATATAAACCCGAGTTCGAACTCCAATGGAAGCAGATGAGTGAAATACTACAATTCTCGATTTATGCGTGTCATCCCTGCGCAGGGGCCATGTTAATCTCCCTTCTCTGTATCGTCCCAATTTTAACGGATGTCCCCAAGGACAGATAATTACTACCTAGGGAAAAAAAAAATAATAAAAAAAATAATAATAATCTCTGAGTTACCTAACAAGGGCCGGTCAGTTCGATGATGACGGGCCTCACCACATTACTCCCCGCATGTGCAAAAAAAACCTATTGCATGTATCTTCAGGGAAAACATAGACAGATACACTCGCAATAGGTTTTGTCTTTTTCACATTCCGTGATTTGTGTTTGGAGTGGTGTTTGGCGATGCCCGATAACTCAAGACCGTCGGCCTTTTCTTAGAAAGAAAAAAGAAAAAACGAAAAAAAAAGAAAGGGGGAATGAAAGGGAAGAAAGGGAAAAAAAAAGAGAAATCGTTCAAGCTCCCGAGTGGGAAGCCCGTGCTGAACTGTCATGGAGAGCTGCTGCGGCTCGGCTTCTTCACGCAGCAAGCAGTTTCAAGGGCGTACTCACACGAGCTCTATCTAAAATGTATCTGGCCGCATTTACGGCCGGATCTGGACGTATATGACCGCAATTACGTCCAGAAACAAAAAAAAAAAAAAAAAAGAGAGAAATAAGGTTGGAAATTGGAACAATACCTCTAGAGGACGAAACCAACGCTCGTAATCCATGAGGACCTTTGCACACACAACGTTCCGCATGCCTGCATCAAGCACGAAGCAGAGGAGCGACAGCTGTTAGGAGAAGCATGTAGGAGGGAAGAGGAGCAACAAGCCGGAAGGGCCGACGACCGCCTGTGACCGACTGTAGTATAGTATATTATTGATATATATATCGTCACAAGAGTATCAGAGCGCAAATGCGAACAAAAAGGAAAAAAGAAAGAAAACCAAGAAAAAATGAATTCAGTTTTTTATCTCTTCCTTATAACTCCCCCTATTATAACTCCCCCTGTTCAGAAACTCTTGCGTACAAGGCCGCCCACGTGGATGTAGTAGGTTGAGCGGCGGCTGCCCCCATCCCCGTGTGTCATATCGACCCACTTGCACACAGCCAAAAGGCAAAGAGGCATATACAAAAAAGGATAG
>BFEA01000002.1:3178594-3192683 GCA_003427395.1 Chara braunii
CCAAAAAAGTATTATTAAAATATTATGTAATTTATGTAAGAGGTTGACTCACCGTTCCCAATCCGAAGCCGACCACCCAAAACAACAGAGTCCACAATTCTTCACCGGGTGCCACGTGGAAATTCCCTTCGGCACCGAGGTGGAGGGCATAGATGATGACGTCAAGGAGAAAGCCGCGGAGGAGAATCTGTCACCAGCGGCAGCTCCTCCATGGCAATCCCACTTGGACACTACTGCACGCGGAACCATTGTCGAGCCTCTCTTATCACAAAGGACGTCAGAGCACCCTGCACCTCCCGCCGCCAGCGTTGAAGAGACCGCTACCGCCGCAATGTCCATCGGCAAGCCAAGGCGCGAAACCATAACTCCTTCCATTTTGATTACCGGCATCTCCCTTCCCGATGATACCCTGTGCTTTTGCTCACCCACCTACTTCCGCCGCTACCAGGTATTAAACGGAAGAGTGCTAAGAGTTGGAGGTAGGAACGAGCACACTATAACACGCGATGGGCAGGCAGTGTCGGTCAAATTGCGCAACGAATGCGCTCTCCTGCAATCCCACCAAACATCCGACCAATCATCCGACCAATCATTGACCAATCATTGACCACATCAGAAGCTGCAGCGAAGTTAGTGAGGAGGAGATGGGTCGGCAGCAGCCCCTATCACTTAACTTCACTGCAATCCACGTCACCTCATCTTCCTTCAAAAAGCTATCATGCGCGGCTGAGTCCGCAGCGCAGGCGATTACCGAACCGATCAAAGGGGGCCATTTCTCCCTTCACCTCCTTCCCTTCGGTACGGAAGAAGTGGATGGGAAAGGCATTCTCAAAGAGCAAACTGCGTTTTTACGAGTGCGTTAACTCTGGTTACGAGTGCGTTAACTCTGGTTACGAGTGCGATTACCGAACCGATCAAGGGGGGGCATTCCGATAGAGAGAACTGCTACTTCGTGACCATATTCACTACAGGGTGTCACGCGTACGAATTTAGGTACGAGCCGTGTGAATGATGAGTGCAAGAACGACAAAAGAGTCAAGACACATCATTCACCATCGTCTCCTCTCCCTCTCCCTCTACCTACTTTGTGTCTCTCCCTCTCCTCTTTCTTCCTTCCTCTTCTTCCTCCTGCCAGCTTCTCCTCTTCAGGCTTTCGTTCACGTGCGTCCCTTCAGCTCCTCGCTCTCTCTCTCACCTGCTGGACGATGAACCGACTTACTGTGAGACTCTATTGGCGCGCTTGTGGAAATATAAGTAGGTAGGTACTGCGTACTCCACTCTCGCTCCACCGCACCAACCCGCCCGCCGACAGCCTCCTTGGTCAATACCGAAGGGAGGACCGTTTCATCGACCACAAGAGAGGCTGCGGAAGGCGGCCGCGTTGCGCCAGCTCGCGGAGAGACTCGCAGAGAGCGAGAGACTCGCGGAGAGAGAGACTCAATAAGCAAAAAACACCTGGGGTAGATGTCGGACAGACGAGCGAAATGATGACACGCACGCGCAGCACGCACGATGGCCTGCGCGACGAGATTTCTTCTCGAGAGCTTGACACGTGGATTGACTGGTACGGAAAGGGTAACACGTGTATAAGAACAGACACACCGACAGACAGAGGCGTGCATGCCCGCCGAGGGCAGAGATGCACACAGGCGGCGAGAAAGCATCAGTCAGGAGGTTTGTGACAATGTACACACGCGTGTGAAAAAACAGAGCACAAGCAGCACTGATGATACAACTGCCCCCGGACTGTGCGCCCGCCCCGCGAAGGTTTGCGAGAGAGAAGACGAGAGGACGGCAACGCGGCAATCCCGCCGGCGAGGACCGCCGCTTCGCGAGCGCCGTGTCACTCGCATGGCGGCATGTTTCGGCGCCGTGGCACCGGCCCGCTATGGCGTGCTCGGGCGAGTGTGGGCACATGCAGGCGTGTGCTCGAGTCGTGCTCGTCGCGTGCCGAGCGCACTTCGGCCCGCGGCGCTCGGCCGCACAAGCCCGCGCTCGTGCCACCGGCGGCGGAAGCAAAACCATTTTGTTTGAAAGGCTGGAAGGCGGAGCGAATTCAAACCCCGCTTTCCCTCAGAGGCATGTGAGGTAGAAGAGCGCCTATCATATGCCGCCACGTCGGCCACTGTACCTCGCCACTGCCAATTTCGGCCAGAATAACGGAAATGCGTGAGCGCCCAAATCCCACAAGCAGATCCCCGCCTCGCCACTCACGAAATGTAGAGCAAGGGTGACCGCATGTTCACAAACAAGAAAGATCGCAATATACATCGGGGGCTAGGTCCCACTTACACGAATTAAGCGATTAAGCGATATTGACCGTAGATAGCAAAGATCAACGGCAAGATTCTCGTAATCCGTGCAAGTGGGACCTTGCCCCGGCAAGTTGGCAATTACCATCGTTTGTCGTACTTGTGTGTTGTATTTGCGTGAGGGTGAGCTCGTGGATTGTAAGCCACCCGGCCCCGCGAAGGCGGGAAGTGACGCCTCTGCCGTCAGATTGATACGCCGAATGATCCTACGGGTAGGACCGAGGCACACGAGAACCAAGGCCATCTTTCTTGGCCTACGTTCGTGCGAACGACCGTATTCGCGTGGCTCTGGGGACCAGTTGTTTTTTTTTTGTTTTTTCTTTTTAATTTCAATTCTGTATATCACTTTGGCTAAGAGCAAGGGCCTCTCTGCACTACTCGTGAAAAGAGCATTTACATGAGCGCCGCACCGCTGCACTTACTCGTGAACTCGGCGCCAGTTTCGTGAGTCAAGAGCTGTCAGATGTCACTCTTGCAAGCGACAAGAGTTGTCGTCGCTGCACAACTCTTGCCGCGTCACTCTTGAAAATGCACTTCACGAGCTGTCAGGTAGTCGTCAGGCGAAGGCGACTAGAGCGCTCTTGTTCGCCTGCCTGCAAACCCCGTTTTTGCAAGGGAGATCGGAAGGTTTCTTGAAAGGCCGTTTTTGCAATGCCTTTGCACATGCCTCTTAGAGGCAAGCTGAGATGTGCCTCATGGAATGTAAGGGGTCTCTGCGACACGAATTATAAACAGAAACGAAACCGTTTAAAATCCTGGATTCATGGAAAAAAATCCAGGTGGCCTGTTTACAGGAAACCAAATTAGATGAAAAGCGTTGTAGTGAAGTTGAGAACTGGTGAGCCGGCCAACAATTTTGGTCGTCGACTCAAGGCACAAAAGGTGGGACTGCAATACTCATTCACAGGGACTTAAATGCTGTGATTTTAGACTCAGCGGTTGACTTGTGGGGGCGTTGGGTGTGGGTGAAGTTTGAGGTGGGATCTAGGGAATGGTCAGTAATGTCGATCTACCGTGACGTTCCGACAGACTATACCGAAAGGTTGAAATTTTTATCTAAATTACCCGGAATTATTCCGGATTCTGACAACCTTATTATTGCCGCGGACTGGAACACTATATTGAACCCAGGTTTGGACAGCCCGAAAGTAGGCCCCATCGGACCTGATAGCAGGCTTTTACAGAGTTTCATGATTGCTAATAACCTGGTGGATGCTTATAGAGTACTGAACTCGAACGCTCAGGAATACACGTGGCTTGGGTCTAAGACAACGCCAGCTCAAAGAAGGTTGGACTTTATTTTGATGAAAGGTCATTCGTGGCAGGAATGTACTTCGGTAGAAATAGTCATGTCGGATATGTCGGATCATAGACCTGTAGTAGCAGTATTTCACATTTGTGAAGTTCCAAAAAGGGGCCCTTCCTACTACAAATTGAATGTTTCCTTATTAAAAGATCTGGGAGTAATACTATGGGCACAACGTCAGTTGGCTTTGTGGACGGAGGCCAGAGAACTATTTAGCGTAGAACAAGACTGTCTGGAAGAGGGCATTCACATCGTGCAACGGCCCTTCAATGTGTTCTCACAAATTAAGGCGCAATCAATGAAAAATGAGGAAAAATCTATAATAAAAAGGATTAAACTTGCGGAAGATAATTTCGGGCAAGATGATGTATCAGATGTCTATTGGACAATAGTGAGAAGAAGAAGCTTGGTCAAACTGGAACAGATGCATATTCATGACCAAATGCAGTGGAAGGAATGGCTTGACCAGAGAAATATTACTACTGGGGATAGACTTACAAAGGAAACATTCAGACGTTTAATCCTACAAAAAGCCCCACCCCCAATCAAAGAACTTTCACACCCCTTTTCAACCCAACTTTTAGTATCCAACGATTTACAGCAGATGTGCGAATATGCTAGATTATACTTCGAAGATATCTTTACTATGCATCGCCCATATGATGAGATGGACATGGATTTAAAAATCACAAGTACTTTTGGGAATCGTTATCAAAAACTTCTACCCCACAGCGCGCGACTGGATCTAGACAAACCACTGACACTGGAAGAACCGCTAGTAGCTGCTAAAAGGATGGCGAAAGGGAAATGTCCAGGGGAGGACGGTCTACCAATTGAAGTTTATTTAGCCTTGTGGCCTCAATTGGGCCCCATGTTGCTCAGTATATTCAACCAAGTTTTAACAGGGGAAAAATTGACAAAAAACATGTCTAAGGGAATCATATCATTGTTATATAAGAAAGGCGATAAAAAAAAGATTCGTAATTGGCGACGAATTTCACTGTTAAACGCCTCGTATAAGTTGTTGGCTAAGGTCATTTCAATACGTTTAGCTAGGTACCTACCGGACCTTATTGGTAAGGAACAATGAGCCTTTGTAAAACACAGAAGTATTATGGATAACATAGCTTCAACTATTCAGGCGTTGGAAATCATCACTAAAGATAACCTTGACGTGGCAACTTTTCTATTGGATATGGAAAAGGCGTATGACCGTGTGGGTTGGGCCTTTGTGATGACTACTTTGAAGCACATGGGTTTTGGGCTCCCTTTCTGCCAATGGGTAAAAACGATGTATTCGGGGTCTATAGCCACAGTAATGGTGAATGGTAAACAGTCAAATGAATTCATCCTCACTCGTTCCTTAAGACAAGGCTGCCCTTTAGCCCCGCTGTTATTCGTAGTTTATTTAGAAATACTGCTGGATAACATCCCCTGGAACTCAGAAATACAAGGATTGAAACTTAAACGGGACTCCAATGGAAAGGTGGGGCTCTGACCGATGACTTAACCATTGCATGTCAAAACAAGAAAGAGCAATTAAGAACTTTAATGAGAGTATTAAACGAGTATTGCGACCTATTTGAGGCCTCTATTAATTGGAATAAGTCAACGTATTTTTTACCACCTTCCTATAATTTTGGAGTGAATTGGGGGTTGAAAGTTGTTCCCGCGGATGCTTCAGAACGTTTCTTGGGTGTCCAAGTCTCACAATCGGATAACTCAGAGTACCAAGATGCAATTTTGGTAGAGAAATACTGCAGCAGGATTCTGACTTGGAAGCATACAAGACACTTATCCTTGTTGGGGCGAGCTTTGGTTTTAACTTCAGCAGCACGTTCGATTCTTTGGTTCACGCTGGCGGTTCACTATTTGGGGGATCAAACGTATCAGAAGAAAAGCAGCAGGACGCTTCATTTGAAAACCGGAGGCACAAGTGCATGAAGGTCATATGTCGAAGGTAGTCTTGGAGACTATAACCTTCCCAAGACACCAGGGGGGGGGTTGGGATCCTTGACCCTAGACAACAGAACCAAGCTCTGCTGGCAAAATGGCCAATCAAGGCCTTAACTTCCTTACACAATGAACCTTGGTTGGCGCTGGGTCTGCAGATATAGGCAGGAAGACGCTCTGACTTGCTTAATGATACCGTCATATGTGAACAAGCAACTAAAGTCAAAGTTATGGGGTGATATCTTGAAAGCATGGAAAAAACTCATTCCAACGGAGAGGGAACATCCAACCTCAAGGGACGTCGTGCTGCTTGAAATTCTGTTTGAAAATCCTCACATTAAAGAAGAAGGGACTAATACTTTTCTAGCGAATGGTTTTGTGGGTCATTTTGGTAAAAGTTGGATAGAAAAGGGAGTAGTTAGGGTGAGGGACATTTGGGATGAGAATAAGCTGGATTGGATAGAGGTCGTTGAGTTGAAACAGACATTGCCAAGAGTGAGAGGCATTCAACATAAACTGCAAAAATTGACAGATGCTATTTCAGATAGTTGGAAGCGAATTCTGCATGCTAATCGACAAAAAAGTTGAAGGCGTTCCCGAATTTTCTTGGTAGAGGCAACTTCGTTACACTTAGGATCGCCTCCTATACTTGATGAGGGGCTATGGGTAAGGAAGTGGGATGAAGAAGGGGAGTATGACATATGGCACGTTGTAGGCCCTGCTTTGGATGGAGGCTTTGAAGGATGCAGGTGACACAAGTCTGAGGATTTTTCCTATACAAACGAAATATACCAAGGTAACAAGGAAAAATTGGATTCTATGGCAGAACTGCAGGAAGTACTGGTCACGCCGCCTATAGCCAGCAATAGGACTCCTTTGATCCCAATAAGGAGGAAACTGTTAGTGCAAGGACAACCACTCACTTCTCTTGGTATAAATCCAGAAACAGTGGGTTGGTTTAGTGCGGAGAAGCGCAGAATGGTAGCCATGGTGGAATATAAGTCAAAAGTGGGCACCGACTTTCTTAGACAAAGGGTTAAGAAATACCCGTTTGCCACAATAGTCAAAAGATGAGCGGAACAGGGTCTTATAGGCACGTCATATGAAGAAATGCAAGACTTGCGGGTGGAACTTAAGAGTCTCCCATCTCAGAAGTTAGCCAGTATGTTGTAGCTGCAAGCAATTCTAGCCACAACATCAGCAGTGTGGTTAGCAGCGAAAGGCATGGAGATAGCTACCACTTGTCCGAAGTGCAGATGGGGGTGGGAGACTACACGACACCTATGACTGACTTGTCCAGCATCGAGACGCGTTTGGGACTGGTGGATCTAGTATTGGATAAAATTCACAAAGAACAGTTTTGATTGGTCAGACAAATAGATTCTGACAGGTTGTAGAAAAGGTAGGAACGAATGAAAATATGTGGCTCAGGTGACCAGAGCGATTATCATGAAGGTAATCTGGGATGACAGGAACAATCCATTGTTTCGGCGACAATGTATATCGGATGTTCAAATCAAGAAGCGAATTACTGCAAACCTATGAAGGAATATGATTTGTGACTTGAACAGACGTACATCCCGTGGAATTGGTCCAAATCAAAGGAAATGGTTCAATGAGACCTGGGGGAGGAATTCAGAGTTGCTACTAGTAGTGGTGGATGACAGGGGAAAGCTTTCCTTTTGCTCTTGGTTATTGACCATGATAGGTCATGGGGAACACATTAGTACCCCACCTTAAGCAGAATGGTTCTCCTTTCCTGTGTTGTCAGTTTTGTGAGGTTGACACTCCTCCACGTCTCATTTCACGTCTACCTGTTGGGTCCTGTATTATAGTGTTGGTGACATTAAGGGGGGCAGGTAGTTGTGATAGGGAGGTTAGGTGCAGACCTGTGTGTATCTAAACTCTCATCCTTTTTCATGAGTTTAAATGCTATTTTTTGGAGAAGTCCTTAGTTGAGGGACAAGCGTGGAGACGCTGGACCCAGTTTCCAGTATTGAGCCGATTCTGGATAATGGCCCCAGCATTCCGGGTAGAATTGTGAGGTCCCCGGCCTCAACTTGTTCTTTGATAATAAAGCTTCAACACTTTCTTCCCCCCCCCCCCCAAAAAAAAAGGCCGCCAGATTTCAAGAGCGAGCTGGGTCTGGACGGGCAACACACGCGCTGGCTGTCGTTTAGTGCTTCAAGAGCACTCGTGAAGGGCTCATATTCACACTACCGTGCGTGGTCCCACCGTGGTGGAACCGTGATTTCTTAAATGGCATGTACTATTCCTTGTTTTCGGTTCAGGTGGGGGAAGGGGCGGCGGACAGTGGATGCGGAGTGTGCCCAATGGCGGAGGGGCGGAAAGCGGCTGAGGATCGGGCGTGTACAACTCCCGGTTTTCAAACCAAGGGGGGGGGGGCTGACAGTGGCTGCGGAGTGTGGCCAGTGGCGGGGCAGAAAGCGGCTGAGTATCGGGCCTGTACAACTCGCAGTTTTCGGACCAGGGGAGGGGGGAGTGGGGTGCGGGGAAGCACAGTCCTCCACAGTGCGTGCTGTTTCGTGGTGGTGGGGAATCCCGGTACTACCGAGTCCCAGAACTGCCTAGAGTTCTACCGTAGCTGCACTACTCGTGAAGTCGGTGTCAGCCTCTCAAGAGCAACTCATGAGGAAAACTGCCTAGAGTAAGTGCAGCGAGGACCGAACTCTAGGCCGTTTCGGGACTCTGATAACTCTAGGCGCACTCGTGATTTTTTTCATGAGTCATGAGTAGTGCAGCGAGACCCCAAGTGTAGTATCTGTTTTGATCCGTGGTCCATCGGACCACGTTTAAAAAAAAAAAAAAAAAAAAAGGACCAGAGGGCTAAGTCCATGCTCACGGGAGCGCGCCGGCCGGCGCCCGGAACGCCCAAGTTGCGCTTGCAGTTTAACGCTGCTATGGTCCCTCGCGTAGCGCACAGCCATGATGCGCTAGCGAGAGTGTAGCCTCCTCGGTCGGCAATAACCGAGCAACCAACCCGCGTGGGAAGGGAGGTAGGGGCCATATAGACCGGCCACATAGCCAGTCAGTGTTATCATCATGAGAAGTTGATATACTCGTACACGTATTGTAAGAGAAGGGTGTCTGCGAGCGCCACACACAGAGGCGCCTGCCTTTGACGTGAACATAGCGAGTAGAAGGAAGGAGAGGGACAAAAATAGCAACATTAGAGGCTCAACACGAGTCAGCTGAGCGAGGTATCAAGGATGGACCAGGGAAACCGTCAGGCTCGTCCGGAGGCAAACGAGGTGCCGCTATCTGCAGAAGACCAGATCACGGTATACAACTGCTAATAGCGAAATGTTATGAGGATGGGGTTTTCCCAGAGAATTTACGCCATAGAGAGTTTGTCATGGAGAACGGTATTCACATTTTTTCAAGGTTAATCCACAAATCAACACACTAACCACGGTGTGTCTCAAGGAGAGGACAGTGACGGTGATTTTCCAGGGAGAAGCGAGAGACCTACCGATGAGGACCAAAGAAGACCTGATTCGGGCATACGAGAATGGCTGGCTAAGGAAGAAGACGTTTGCAAGAGGGTTCAAGAGAGGGAGGGTCCATGAAGAAGGGCCCAATGTGATGTCATACGTTGCTAAATCGAGGCAGGTGGCTCAATGGCTAGTGGCGAAGGCAGACGATGTGGTGGTGATTAGAGGAGTGGAGTATAAGATGCTATTTGAAGCATGGATGGCAAGGACAGAGTTAGAGGAGCAAAGAAGACGAGATGGTGAAACTAAGTTTTAGGTCATAGCTTTGAGAGTACCACTGCGTGCTATGTTCCATGTGGGCGATTTGATTACCCAAGTGTTGGGCCTTATCATTACATGTCACCCCCCAGAGCCAAATGCCACACGCCCGAAGCTTATGAATTTGAAATTCGAACTTGCACGGGAAGCGGAAGAAAAGTTTGAGGCGATCCTCCCAATGAAGCTCAACCATGGTGAGTTATACAACGTACAACTTGTCAATAAGAACACGCCATGGTGCACTCGGTGCAAATGGTGGTTCCATACGGAATCGGACGGTTGTCCAAAAACCGATGTAGTCAGAGGTCGCAACCATGGCCCTCAACAAGGCGAAGTGGTATTCGACAAAGGGATCAGATCGGTGGCCAGAGATCAACACATTGTTCCCTCAAGTGGAGGAGAGTTCAGCAAGGCAGCGACAAGAAGACAAGGGGGGTTCGACCACCTAGGAAGCAGACCAGGAGATCAGGCGGCTGCTCCGATGGGACATCTCCCAAGTATACAGCAACTCGGGCAACATTGACTGAGAGAGCTATATCAGCCGGCGTCGGGGGAGCACTCGAGGCAAGCAGATATCCGATTAGGATCATGGACACTGATCCCAGGTGCCAGTGATCCGTACCTAGCGGCCATGAATGCTCTTTGTCCGTGGCCATAACCACAAAACGAGGCAGCCAGATACGGCCACTCGACGAATCATGCAATCAACGGTCTACAAGGAGGAAGTCAATACCTCTTGCCAGGGCACCACCCTGGCAAGGGGCAGGGCCAATCGGCATTTTCGAGACCAGGACAGGAGATGATGGGCCCTTTACCAGGGGTGGTAGAGAGAGTGGTGGGAATTGACGGATACGGAGATGGAAGAAACCAGAACACCATTAGGGCCAGTCGTCAATTCCCCAACAAGAGCACAGTGAAACTTCCCAGAGGGAAGGAGGGGATGTAGGTGGCTCATGAAATCCGATTCCGAATGGGGTAATTACTCGTGATGTGGGGGAGTAGCAGCCAGAGGAGAAGCTGCTATTGCCTCTAATCTGTACTCTCCTCGGATAGGAACCTTACATTCTCGGATTGGTAAATAGGCTAGGAGAGACGGTCTTTCCATCTACGTCCTTATGCGGGGTTCCCACTCCATACCTGATTGAGTCTAGAGTAAGACAAACTTATGCTAATTACTTTTGCTTTAGAATTTTCCCAGAGGATCCTCTCACGGTGGACACACCGGCAGGTAAATGCCTGAAGTTCTTTATTCCATTGATAGATGCAAGAATTTCGATGCAACACTGGGCGGGCTTGCCATCGATAGGGTTAACGCGTATGCCCCTCCACCTACTACTAGGAGTTCCGAGAAACGAACTTGATAGTGTGTTAGTAAAACCAGGGATCTCCACTTCCTTTCTCAGAACTCTAGCCTGTCGCAGGAGAGGGAAGGTACCGTCTAGTCAGATCACGTCCGGATCCAAGTGGAAAACGAGACGCCAGGCACTGGGGATGGGGAAAATTAAAGTAGGTACATGGAATGTGAAAGGACTGCGCGATACCGAGGGAAAGCAAAAGGGAAAGCGGTTGAAGAGGTGGATTCAAGAGAGAAGAGTAAACATCATGTTCGTGCGAGAGACGAAGTTGTCAGAAGCTAAATTAGCACAACTCACAGATTGGTGTGATGACCCTCAACTCTGGTCCCCGACATGGGGCACTAGAGGAGGGATGACCATCTTAGTCCGAAAAATCTTAAGCACAGAGCTCATTGATTTTGAGTCGGACTTATGGGGTAGATGGGTGTAGCTAAAACTCATGATTGATGATGTTGAGACAGTAGTAGCTACAGTTTATGCACATAACAAACTGAAAGATAAACTTTTATTTATTAAATTTCTCCCTTACTGCTTACCGAGGACAAAAAATATGATAATAGGGGGAGATTGGAACTTGGTGTGCACTCCTGGCCTGGATTCAGAAGTCGAAGAGGGCCTAAAAAAAGATAGAGAAGCTTTTCTTCTATGAACGGAAGCGTGGGGCCTGACGAACATCTTCAGGGAGCTATACCCCTTAACCAAAGATTTCACGTGGTTCTTAAGCTCCAGGGTTGTGGCAGGAGCAAACCGAAGGCTAGATTTCTTTCTGACCTTCGGGTATTTTACTCAGTCCGCCGTTGTTGTCCAATCATACCGTGGGGGCATGTCAGGCCATAAACCAGTAACTATGGAGGCCAGAATAGCGAGACAGGCGAAGCCTAAGGGCCCTGGATACTTCCGACTAAACTCTGCAAATCTGGAGGACGAGGGCTGGTGGAACTGGATCAACCAACAGTGGATTTCCTGGAAACAGGCGAGAGTGGTTTTTGACTCATATGAACAATGGTGGGATGAAGGAATCCGCATCATCTCGTCGAAGTTTGAAGTGTTCTTATCGATCGCAGCTTACATGAGGAACACACAGGAAAGGAGGTTATAAGAGTGGATGAGGCGGAGAAAAAAACGAGGGGACACCAAATTTCGGAACTCACATGGGCAGAGGAGAGGGCAACCTGAATCAACGAATGGGAGTAGTACCAAGTGGAAAAAACAGTCCAGATGGGAGGCAATCCTACAAGAGAAAGGTGTAATTACTAGATACAGAATGACGAAGGAGTGTTTCCGCAGACTGCTGCCAAGCTGCAAGAGGGTCCAAATGCATGAACTCCAACATCCACACCTGATGGGGGTGTCGATAGCACACACAAACAAACAAGGATCTATGTGAATACGCAGCGGACTACTTCAGGGATATCTTGACGACCCGTAAGACCTTTTGGAACAAGGAAACATACCTTATAAAATAAAGTAGCTTTTGGGACACGATCATTGTCAGGGTTACAGAATGGGGAAGGAGAGAGATGGACAGACCGATAACAATAGAAGAACTCAGAGAAATCATCAAAACCATAGCGAAGGGTAAAGTGCCAGGCGATGATGGCTTACCAGTGGAGTTCTTCCTGACCTGTTGGGAGGTGCTGGAACAAGACGTGGTACAACCGTATAACGCTATCTTGACAGGGGGGCAACTAGGGGAGTCGATGACCAGATGAGTAATTACCTTAATGTATACGAAAGGAGATCGGTCAGAGGTGAGAAATTGGAGACGAGCCCGGGGGAGGACAACGGACGACAACACGCACAGGGGGAGGACGACGCAGAAGAACACGCAGGAGGACGCACACAGGCACAACATCCTGAGTACGGATCAGGACCAGAACGGGGGGTGCGTCCAGGTGCACACGCGCGCAGCACCCGCGAGCATAGATCAAGATCGGGACGGGGGGGGCGCGTCCAGGTGCACACGCGCGCAGTATTAAGATTGGAACAGGTGGCGCGGACTAGGGTCGGATCGGGATAGCGCACACAGGCGCACAACCGGGGTCATGCGCGAGCACTCGCGCAGCCCCTGCACACGGGCGCACAACCGGAATCACACGCACTCGCGCATCCCCTGCGCACAGACGCACGGTCGGAAAGCGTGCGCACACTCGAGCAACCCCTGCGTACAGGCGCACAGTCGGAGTTGTGCGCGAGCACTCGCGCAGCCCCTGCGCACGGGCGCACAGTCGGAATCGCGCCCACTCGCGCATCCCCTGCGCAGAGACGCACGGTCGAAAAGCGCGCGCGCACTCACGCAACCCCTGCGCACAGTCGCAGTCGTGCGAGAGCACTCTTGCAACCCCTGCGCACGGGCACACAGTCGGAATCACTCGCACTCACGCATCCCCTGCGCACAGACGCACGATCGGAAAGCGCGCGCGCACTCGCGCAACCCCTGCACACAGGCGCACAGTCAGAGTCGTGCGCGAGCACTTGCACAACCCCTGCGCACGGGCGCACAGTCGGAATCGCGCGCGAGCACGCACGCAGTCCCTATGCTCAGGCACATGGTCGGGATCGCACACACACGCGCGCAGTCCCTATGCTCAGGCACACGGTCGGGATTGCACACACACGCGCGCAGTCCCTATGCTCAGGCACACCCGCGCAGTTCCTGCACACACGCACGCAGCTCCCGCTCACACACGCGCGGCACCTGTCCACACGTGCGCGACCCCTGCGCACAGGCGCGCGGTCGGGATAGCATGCGTGCACTCGCGCAGCCCTTGCGCACAGGCGCAAGGTCGGGATAGGGCGCACTCACGCGCACAACCCTTGTGCACAGGCGCACGGTGGGGCGGGGCCCGAACGCTGGGTGAAGCGGGCCCTTTGAGTATGATCGAAATACCGGGCTGGGCGGACAGATCGTTGGAGGGCGGTTTTAGACACCGGGTGAAGCGGGCCCTTTGAGTGTGAGCGAAACTCCGGACTGGACGGACGGATCGTTGGAGAGTGGTTTGGACATCGGGTGAGGCGAGAGCGATCGAAAAATCGGACGGACGAACCTTTAGGGGGCGGTATAAACACCGGGTGAAGCGGGCGTTTCGGGTATGATCAGGACACTGGACGGACGGATCACCAGGGCACAGTCAAGACATCAGTGGAGCAGGCCTTTTAGGGCGCACACCGGCGAAAAGGGGTTTTGGGGTGCGGCTAGGGCACGCAGGGATACCCCGTTGGGGCGCAGTCGAGACGCCAGCGGAACGGACCTATTACGATAAAAGGCCCTTTTTGGGGCACAGTCAGGACACGGCGAAGCGGGCCTTTCGGAGGCACAGTTTGGACGTCGGTGAAAAGGGCCTTTTCGGGGCACAATCAGGACACTGCGAAACGGGCCTTTCGGAGGCA
>BFEA01000002.1:3192858-3206094 GCA_003427395.1 Chara braunii
ACAACGGTAAAAAGGGCCTTCTTGGGGCACAGTCAGGACACCACGAAGCGGGCCTTTCGGAGGCACAGTTTGGACGTCGGTGAAAAGGGCCTTTTTGGGGCACAATCGGGACACTGCGAAGCGGGCCTTTTGGAGGCACAGTTTGGACATCGGTAAAAAGGGCCTTTTTGAGGCACAGTCAGGACACTGCGAAGCGGGCCTTTCGGAGGCACAGTTTGGACAACGGTAAAAAGGGCCTTTTTGGGGCACAACCAGGACACCGCGAAGCAGGCCTTTCGGAGGCACAGTTTGGACGTTGATGAAAAGGGCCTTTTTGGGGCATAGTCAAGGCACTGCGAAGCGGGCCTTTCGGAGGCACAGTTTGGACATCGGTAAAAAGGGCCTTTTGGAGCACCGTCGGGACACTGCGAGCCGGGCCTTTCGAAAGGGGACATTCCGAACCGGGCCTTTCGAAAGGGTACATTCCGAACCGGGCCTTTCGAAAGGGGACATTCCGAACCCGGCTTTTCGAACGGGTACGTTCCGAACAGGGCCCTCCGAAAGGATACACGCTGAGACGGGTCACTGAGCCAAACTCGGGGCTTGAAAGGGTGGCGAGCCTAATAACGATGGCGGATCCTACATTAGGCAATAAAAATCGGAGAGATTAGCGGTATGAGTTGAGGAGGTAATGGCTTGGCTCGATACGTAGAGAGAAGCGAATGTACTTGACCATATTTCGGCGGAAGATTTATTTTGATTTTTACTCACCAAATCATTGAGAATAACCCCCCCTCTAGCTGTTTATATATACGACTGAAGACGATAGTCTATCCGCCCGGATTTTGGCGGAAGACTCACTGGCTTTGCGCGTCCCGTTGGTGATAGAAGCGTGGAGCCAACTGCAGAGTCGGATACTTACGCATTGGTCATTGAACCGCATGCACTACCGGTTGGAGCAGTTAGAAGGGAACCGCGAAGCTAAAAACTTACCTGGCCAGAGGGTTGCTGAGCAATGCAACTGCAAACAAGCATAACGTTACAGTTTACCTGCTGGCAGGATACAATCGCAGGGGTTGAAAGCTTACTAGCTGGCCGAGATACGGCTTATCCCGTTGAAGTACGGTAGCGGAGGGGGAATGGGACAAGCCACAGGGCGTGCGTGCTTGCCTGATTGTAGAGCACTGTTTTTTTTACTGTTTGAAGCGACAAGGGGGGCCAGTCATGTTGCAGGGGCAGACCAATGAGCAGCTCATCCTACTGGATGAAGCAGTGTGAATCCCTTCGGGAAGAGGGTGCGAATCACAAGTTAGTGAGGGCTACACAACAAGTGACTGTGTGCAATTCGCCTGTTGCATGACCAGCAAGACCATGTTACTGTTTTGCCACAATGTGACAGGGGGCTAAGCTTGTTAAAGGGGGAGTATTGCTGCGATTTTGAGGAACATCGGGAGGCCAGCACTCAGCGGTTTGGCCTTGGTATGTTCATTGGCTGAGCGTTTTGGCCATCATTGCGGGACCCTTAGGTGACTGAAGATTGGAAGACCCTCTCCCGCGAGTCTGAGTGCAACCCCTTTGGATTTGAGAGACTTAATGAATTTATTTCTTCCCTTCTCACTCTAAGTCTGGTCTATTGGTTATGTGATGAAGGCGGCAGGCAGGATTGCAACCCGGATTCCGTGCCAAGGCCTCTGTGGGAGGTTCGCCCCACCGATTAAGGGAGCTCTGTCGGGACTTAGGAGGAGTTCTGGAGGCAGGGAACCGAGTGCTAACTTTCTGATTCCCTCTATAAACCCAATTACAACCCCTATCTGTACTTCTCTCTATGCATTGACTGAGTATGTTGCATGCACCTTATATTTGAAATTGGGTTTGACTTCAGGACATAACCCAGACTAATGAAAGGAGTGAGTGCACAACCTCAAGTTTCAGTTTTGTTGATTGTCTGAAAACAGATCGTTAAGGGGGGGGTGCATCAGGGGGAAGGTTGGGAGGAAGGCAATTTGCTTATGCTTGAACGGGTCTTATAGGGTCAGGCATTGTTTCTAAGACGAATGGCCTGACTGCTGTGTTTTGTTCTGTTTTCTGAAGGGCCAAGCATTGTTTCTAAGACGAATGGCTTGGTCGTCATGTTTGTTTAATTTAACCGGGCATTGTTTCTAAGACGAATGACCTGATTATTGTTTTTATGGGGTATTGACTGTGCAAATTTGGAGGACAAGATATTGTTCCTAAGATGAATGGTCTAGTCGCTGTTTATTTTGAGTAGTTTCTTAACAGTCTCTGGGTCTTGACTCAGGGTACTCTGTTTTTTTTAGTGCTGAGAAAAGAGGGTTGAACATTGTTTCTAAGACGAATGACCCAACTCTCTTGGTTGTTTTATTCTGAGGGAGGTTCAGGTCACAAATTGGATATTGTTTCTAAGACGAATGGTCTAAGTCCGAGGCCACAAGATTATAATATGAATAAAGGAATAAGAATTTCTATATTTCTATATCTATATGTTTATGAGAACAAGGCTAGCCAGATGTTGTTTCTAAGACGAATGGTCTTACTATAGCCTTATCACAAATTAAGAGAGTATAACTAAGAGTTGTAATTGAAGGTAACTTGAGTTAGTTGAGTATTGTTTCTAAGACGAATGACTTAGTGATATGCCCAACGAAGAAAGAAGTAGTTGCGCAACCTGTTCATCTATAACCAAGGCAAAGAGTTGACATTGTTTCTAAGACGAATTACCTAACTCGATGCCCTATGTAAACTGGGTATAAAGGGATAAATCACTAAAAGATTGTGAAATATTATTTATCAAAGATGATTTGGGTTGGTGAGAGTACTTACCTTTGTAGTTTGACCTACATGTGACTGAGTGCGACGACTACTTACTAGGAGTTTCAGTTTTATAGGTATTTTCTTTAGTTGCTCGCCACGTGCTAGAGCCATAGGAGTTAGTTTCAATTTCTGCATTTGTTGGGCTAAGTTTATTTTTGTTACTTAGGTCGACTTCTACGTTTTCTGGGATCATTTATTATACTTAAGCTTGTATAAATCTTGGTAAGCCACTTTCTCTGCTGAAAGCGCTGCTGAATTTTCTACAAATCCAAGGAGTTAGACGAAATTGAACTTTGAAGAGTCGAAGTTATTTTCAAATTCTAAACTTAGCTTTGTATAAATTTTTGAATCGCACTTTTCTAAAGGGAGTACTGCCGAAATTTCTGCAAAAGTAAGGAGTTGGTTGAATTTTGTCTTAGTTGAACTTAAGTTTATCTTTTGAGTTCGAATCTTAATTAGTATAAACCTAGGAAGTCTCCCTTTCTAAAGGGAGTGATGCCCAAATTTTTGCAAATTCGGGGAGATAAACAAAATTTTGACCTTCTTAAGTTAGAGATTATTTCTGTTTTCATATTTGAGTTTATATAAACTCTAGAAAAACATTTTTTCTATGGGAAACGCTGTCGAAATTTTCTTAGAGGAGTTAGGTTATATTTTGGCAGGTGACAACTCTGGCAATCCACCCTGAATAGGGGAGATCTTACCAAAGGTCTACCTTTTCTTTAAGGTACTTGCTTAGCGGTAGGTTCAAGTTTAGATAGTTAGAACGATTTTTGAGTACGAGCGCGACATGGAGATTGTTTTCCATAAACTTATAGATCTAGCTTGGGGTATTGACCTGTCTGTGTTACATGTCTTCTTGATCGTTTGATTCAAGATCAGGACTAGACTCAGCTTGATCCTACAAGGATCATCGTCTGTTATCACTGATAACAGGTCGGTTGCCGATTCGTCGGTTTACGATTCAACTTCAATTCACTCTTGTCACTCAACCTAAAGGCTTAGCCCTGTGGTTTGAAATGTTTCATTGTGTTTTTACCCAAACTTTATTGAATGACCATTTAATAAAGGTACTGAATATTTTATTGTTGGAGCTAAGGTTGAGGTTTGTGTGGCTAAAGCAAGGGGTGTGAGCGCAGAGAATGGTTGAAGTTGACCCCGTGTAGTGCGTGGACTTTTGTTGAATCTTTGATGTAATTGCAAGTACGTTTGGTGTTTCAGACTTTGAATTTGACTGTCTGCGATCATACAAATATCTATGACTGAGAGGAGTCCCACTGTGACTGTAAGAAGTGATCGTTCTATATTAATAACCCTCTATATATCTGTGAATATATATGTCTTGAGTATTGTGTGCGGCCTACAGTGACCGTTGTCGGACCAAATACCCTTACAAGGGTATCTGACCATTCTTTCGCATTCGACACGGTGACGGCATCGACTACCATGACGGAGTCAGTCTGGAAATGGAAAGGGTGTGCACGCTTGGGCGTGACACTCGAAACGAATTCCTCGGCCATTGAGGTCGGGGCAAAATTTTGTTAAGTATGCGAGCGCGTTGTTATGACACACGTTGTGAAGGTCAGGATCTACAGTAATACCCTTCGACCGAAGAGGTTGAAGGGTCCATAGGGTTGATGTTATGACAAGTAGACCTACGATGTATGCTGAGACTTTATCGTAAGTTAGTCGGAATAAATTAATACGCGCCCCGGTCGTACGACCGGAGCGATTATTGGTGTATGATTATCGGGGTTGAGGTAGCGCCCGATTGTTGAAGTTTGCTGGAGCGGTACCTGTATCCTTACTAGTGCACCGTAAGCGAGGTTGAGGCTCTAGCTCAGCCTCCCGTAGGTAGAAAAGAGAGTCGTCCATTGGGAGGTGACTTCCTGACCACATGACTACCCTAGCGACCGGTGCCTTCGTCCTTCTGCAGAAGGAGACACCGTTGCAAGTTCTGATATCGTTCGCACGGGGTTTGGACTGAGACTACTTGACCTAGTACCCGCCTACTTAACGGTACTGGGCCTCTAAAAATGCCAACTTTTGTTTTCTTCTGCTCAACCTCGAGTACCCGGTGCATCTACCCCTCCTTAGTGTAGGTATGGGCTTGCCCGTCACTTATGTGTTTTCCCCCGGCAACCTTCAATGTCTCAGCCGCAGGTAAGTACCCCCCCTTCAGGCCTTTCGGTTAACTAGGTGCCCTTGTGGGACACACACATACACTCTGGCTGACAAGGCACTCAGACAGGTGTGCGGACCGGCAAGCATACACACACACGAACTTCGAAATAGGCTCATGCCGCTAGTTGGGCTGAGCCAAAGCTCTATAGATACTAGAGTTGCTCCCTTACTTTTTGAAGTGGGAGCTAGC
Organism: Chara braunii; assembly: GCA_003427395.1. NCBI lineage: Eukaryota > Viridiplantae > Streptophyta > Charophyceae > Charales > Characeae > Chara > Chara braunii. The sequence continues at coordinate 3,198,044 of BFEA01000002.1, forward strand.
TCAGTAGGTATTGGTGCAAGGCTATCATGCGACAGACCTGGGGATCGAATCTGCCCAACCACCAAAGCGAACTTTCTTTTACGAGGAGTTTTATTTTAGTCTTCACCCGGTTTAGGATGGCCGGGGCTTGAACCCGCGACCTCAGGGTTAGCATTAGTTGTAGGTAGTTGGCCTGCATGCCACTTGGCACGTTATGGTAGTTATCAGTTAGATTCTCTTATTTTCTTTTATTTTCTATTATTTATTTATTTATTATTTATCTTTCTTTTATTATTTTATTTTCTTCTTTTCTTTTTGCCCGTGCTCGTTTCAGGTAATTTTGTTCTGATGTATATGTCGCGAGATCCGCAACAGATACATCAGAAAGGGGCACCCGATACCAACGACTACCGGCCTCAGAGTCGAAAAGGCCGCTTGATACTAGCTTACAACTCGGGAAAAGGGATGCGAGGCAACAGAGCGAGGGAGGGGCGCCAAGAAGTATGACGGCTCTTACCTCCTTCATCCCCCTCCGCTTTCCTATGCCTAAACCCCACATAAGCACATAACCGTCTTCAAGCAACATGAGTGGAAATAATATGACGGCTTCCTATGACTTACTGAGATCAGGACTCATGCGCAAAGGACTTTCATTCCATATTTGATCCATGTAACAGGGCGATTGCGGGAGCTCTGCCGGAGTTCAGGCGGAACTCTGGAGGCAGGGAACGACGAGGTACGTTACTTCGGCCCAGATGTTGTCTCATATAGGCTATCATCGTAACAATTATTATAAGGGTAAGGGATCCATAAACAATAACTTTTCATGTCTTGGATTGCAGGTAGAGAAAAAGTTGGCTGAGTGGAAACTGATTGCTTCTGGGTACAACAATCTTGTTGTGGGCATTGATTAGAAGTATGGATACAAGGTATCAACCTTTCATGATCATTCTCTTTATACTCCATCTAAACGATGATGGGTACCTTGATTTGAGCTTGTTATAATCAACTGTCATAGATCACACCGATCATTGCTCATTATGCATCTGATCCAGCATAAGTTCTCGAACTAACAACGATTCAGGGCTTGAATGTCATTGAAAGCGATGACTTGATCCATAGATAAGACTTGTGTGGAGGTAAGAATAACAGGGAAAGCCTGCCTTAACTCCGATGAGCCTTACGCTTGGTCAGTGATAAGTGCAAGGATCCTTGGACACCCGCCATATGCCCACCTAAGGGATGGTGATAACTCCCGCAGGTGGAGGTAATGTTGTACCTCGCGGGATCCCTAACCTGTCGTAGGGAGTCGCGAGAGGTATAGCACGCGCGCACCGTTGGAGTTGGTATTGCGTAAAGTGACAAAAAAAACTCCTGCGTGACACGACCGTGAGGTCCGACAAAAAACTACTTTGTATCTAGGGTGTGGGACCGCCGCACGTGACAACGTGATCCTGAACAAAGAAAACACAGACCCAAAATGAGGGTGACCAGCACGGGTCGATGATAAGCACATGATCACACCAAAGGAAGCATTGATCTAGCACGGGTCGATTATAAGCACGTGAACATGCACCTAAAGGGAGTACGGGTTCATGATTGGGCGTGAGAAAGACGGATCGATGATGGTCACGTGAGGCATGCGCTAGAGAAAGGCATGGATCGACGAAGGGCGCATGAGTATGGCTCAATGATAAGTACGTGAAAGTGCAACAGGGGGAACACGAATTTGCAGTGAGCCTGGAAAACATAAATCGATGATGAGCACACGATCAAGCTTGAACGAAAAGCATGAGTCCACGATGAGTACGGAAATGGAATTGACACGGAGCACATGATCCTATACCAAATACTGATCAATGATGAGTACATGATTAAGCACCGAGGAAGCACAGATCCCCGATGAGAATAACAACACACATCTAAGTTGAACCCTGATAAAAGAAAGCACTGATCCAGTACAGATTGATGATAAGCACGTGATCGCGGGCTTAAGCTGAGCACATGATTAAGCTTCAACGAAAACATGAATGTACGATGAACACGAAAACTGAATCGATGTAGAGCACGTGAATCTGCCCCAGAAAAGATCGGATCATGAATGCGTACAAAGTACGGATCAAAGGTAAGCACGTACTCCTACCAAAGAAAAAACGGAAACGCTCTGAGTACGAAAAAGTAGGTGACCATGCACCAAAGACGAGTGCAGATCCATGATGAGCACCGAGCACGGATCGATGATAAAACGTAACATTCCGTGAGAGCAGCACGGATCTAAGTTGATTACGAAAAAAATTCTTAATCGCTAATGAGCACGTGATAGTGCATGAAAGAAGGTAGACATCCACAAAGTACGGGCAAAATCTTAGTTTGCCTGCATCCTTTCCTTTTTTTCCTGCTTTTTTTTTTTTTTTTTTTTTTTTTAAATCTTGCAGGAAAGTCTGGCTTAAGAGAACGTAAGAGAGTATCCTGCCTGAACTGAGTTTGCGCCTTACTCAAGTAGGTACAAAGAACGAATCCTTGTTTCTTTCTCATTATTTCCCTTTTCACTTCGCATTCCCTTAATAATGGTTTTGCTATTCTGCAAAAACGCCAAATTGGCTCGATGAGCAGTCGTCGTAAAGGTGGTATGAGAATAGAGAGATTACTTCTAATTAAGAAAAACTTGGCTCAGTACAGCAGGAGACCAGACTTAACAGACGTGTTGAAATCCATAAGCCGGATCAATAAAATTAAGTAGAGGGATGTGCTATTCAAAGTGGAAGGGTGCGTAGCTGAAAGTGATGACTAAACATTCGTGATGCTGATTTAGAAGTGGAAAAGCGAATAGCTTCAGGTCTTGATCCATGATTTATGAGGTAAGTCGGACCTTGCGTGCTCTAAAGTCTTGATGGGTGATGAAGGTACTAGTTCCTTCAGCCAGCCCGATATCAGATAATCCTCAAGATAAGTGGTTAAAACTGTCTATTCACATGACCTTCAGAGTGAGCGAAACCAGTTAGAGATACTGAATTTTAGGAGCGATAGTTGGCTTTGAAAGTCGCTTTGTCTTTCAGTAGAAGTTGAGAAGGTAGGGCTGGCAAGATATCATTCCTTAGCGAAAACTACGAAACAGTGATTAATCGAAAAAGCTATGTAATACTTGCAGAAGCCTTAAGTCATGTTGGTGGTTCGTCGTGAGGGTAGCGATAAAAGTGACAGTATGGTCGAAAGAAAAAGGCCCGAATCATCTCAGAGGTACTGCTTTCAAGGGAGGGAAGCTGGGATTGTAAAGGTGATCTAAGTGAATATAAAGAGGTGCTCGGAACTGCTCCCATTCCGCCTGGTGAGAAGTTAGGCGTCAGGCAATACTGATCAGTTCTACAACTTATACTGCGAGACGAGGCTTCGCTATACAGGGAAAGAACCAAACAGAAATGAAAAAGCATTTATATCAAGGTATTAAACAACCTTCCTATTTGAGATAACTAAAGCAATCAGAATTACAACATAAGTAATTAGTGATAAACGAGAAACTGAGTGCCTGCAAATTATAGAGGAGCTTTAAGCTTAGGCTAGCAGTTCAAGGAGGAGTCAAAAGGTAATCCCGTTGATGAAGTCGAAGCTCTCGTTCCAGGAGATAAGCATGCTGTATCCTAGTAAAGGTACTGTAGTTCAGTAAAGGTGATGGGATTCTTACGGTGACCTATCCAAGAGAAAAAGAGAGAGTTTTGAACACTCTGACGTTCACTCATTCATTCGGGTGAGATAGTTAGGTTGCCAGTAACCAATAAATGGCCTACGACTTTCGTTATAACTTAAGGTCCGGTCTTGAGAAACCTGATGCAACCTCCTTCTCAGAGAGGAGGAAGGGCTCCGAAAGCGTTCATCCATAGGAAATAACTAGCAGAAAACTAGTTAGTGATCTAAGGAGGTTAACTAGAGTGCCTACTATTGCAGAAAGGCACTTAAGTTGTGCTAGTGATTCGTAAGAGTGATAGGATAATAGTGTTTATAGTAGCGGGGGATCACCTACCTGAGCTATGGTTGAGCTAGATCTTTAGTTGAGATACTGCGTCTTGAGAAATGATTACGAGATTCTTAAGGTGATTGGTCGAAAAGAACGGGGTTGGAAAGTTCCGAACTTCCTTGTGAAGCTTCATTCGGCTGGGTGAAATGCTTAGATTTAACGGATAAGCTCCAGAAGTTATTGATCAACGTAGAAGTTCTTATTAATACTTATATTGTGTACTTTAAATACGTCGTAGCCTCTATAATCCTAGAAAAGGTGCTGAAGAGATTACTAGTAATTCCTACCAAGGAGTTGGAACCTTCCTACATCTAAGATGATAAAAGCGACGGATTAGCGAGGAAGATACAGAAATCAGATAGAAACTCGGTTCTACTGGAGTTACGTTCAGTGGCGAGTACGACTAAATAACTTAAGGCGCTGAAGGCTTCCGAGCATTCTTAAGAGGTCGGCCTGAAAGCTTGCGAACGTGGAAAGTTCGAACCTGGAGATGAGAAAGGTGGAGGTCGTGGTTCAGTTATACCATTTGATTACTTAGCCCAAGAAAGTTGAGGTTTACATTATAAGGCAATTGAGTATAGTAGGTTCGAGTCGTACCGGTGCGAGGTAGCTTAAAGGTAGGATAAGTATACCTGCGTTGCTTCAATAGCTATTCTTGCTCGAAAGGTCTTCTTAAAAGGTTTACGAGGTTTGCAACGATTTGCTGCCTGAGCTTCTTCCTCAGTCATCAGGGACAGAGATTGATCGGACTGTTCGAAAAGGTTTTCATGTTGGGTGGCTAAGGCATAGCCCGTTACAATGGAAGACAGCGCTGACCAAGAATGCATAGATTCCAGCGAGGAGTTCATGGCAACGGTGTGAAGGGGTGAAGATGGCGGGTGGGAGGTGGGAGGTAAAATGGAGCTCCTCTTTTCCGACTCGACAGCTAAAGGTGGTTGTTACGAAGAGTTTCAGAGTAAGGCGGGACGTTTACACTAGGGCTCAGGGTAGGCCGGTGCGGCCATCTAGGTGAGCGTTGTCGGCGCGAATACCCTTACAAGGGTATCCGCCCTGGTTTTTGCAGATGACAGGAAAATGGGTTTGATTGAAATAAGTCGTGCGAGGCACGACCGCGTCCGGGACCCGCCCTGGTTAAGCTAGTGGGTGTGTGGGCGCACAGTATTAAGGCGCGCGTGTGATTTTTCTGATTGAGTGGGCGACCGGTCTAACCGACCTGCCCGGACCGTGTTACAGGCTCGATTAAGGGGTAAATGTCCGGTTCCTGGGCGGCACGTGCGACCTACGGTAGGGCTGGCACGCCGATAGGCGCGTGGGATGGCAACGGCGCGGTCCAAGCAGGTTGGCGCGGGTGCCTAGTGTTGGCATGCCGGTTGTAGGAAGGAAAGAGAGGGCCCAGGTTGTTTTTCCCGGGCCTAGGCACTGCGCTGCATCACCTTCTATTGGTCTTCGCGCAGGCTAACTCCAGGCTTGGACTTGGCCCTATAGGTTATGGCATTGGAGTTTCATGACAGAGGTACGGGAATCGAGGCTTGTGGGCGACAACGCGAGCGCGAGTGGAGGAGAAACTGAGGGATTGAGGGTCCCGCAGGACTATCTTCCGTAGGTTTTGTAGGGGGAGTCCGATTGCAGGCCCGTTTCGCAAGGCAAAAGGGGCGCTGGTAGGTTCCGTGCCCCACCCCGTCAGTTCTCTTAGTTTTTTTTATGTTAATTTTTATCCGGGTCCTTTAATGCCTTTTCCTTTATTCGGGTTTCCTCCGGGTCTGGCAGCAGACCCAAGAGTTTAGCTTAGTGGGCACACCCTCGAACTGCTAGGTTACAGCCGTGTCGGGTCCAGGTGGGGGAGTCGTGACGGGGCAAAAGCCAGGTCCCTAGGCCCGCAAAACGGCGGTCCTTACATTCCAGTGGTAGGCCCTGTGCAGGGGCCGAGTGACCTTTGGAACGGCCGCGGGGCATTGCCCTGATTTAGTCCTTCGGGACATCTGTTAAAATTGGAACGATACGTAAAAGATTAGCGTGGCCCTGCGCAGGGGTGACGTGCGAAGATTAAGGAGGGGCAAGGGGTATTTGAGCTCCTTACCTGTCGTCTGCGGGTTGCATCCGCCGTCCAACCGCCCCGCGGGTAGCCGGACCACTATCCGCTGCCGGGCCGCGAGTAGTCGGTCGTGGAAAGGAAGAAACTTGTGAGCCAAGTCCGAATCTGGGCGGAAAGTCGCACCGGGGGGGGGGGGGGACGGTCGGCGAGTAGCGGGGAGCCAGGCGGAGGGGCAGCGGGCACTGCGTAGAGGTACAGTCGGCAGCGGAGGCGACAGCGCAGTGGGGTCGAGCGCTTGGGCAGTGGCGAACAGGCGGTCAAGGGAGTAAGAAGGGAAAGGCGGTAAGGAGAGACAACAACCACTGTAGCGCCAGTATCAAGCCGAGGTAAGTAAGGGAAGAGGGAGAGAGTCAGGGCGTACCTTTGTACTCGGTCCGTTCGAAGGAAGGCGGAGCCGGTGAAGAGGAGGAGACGAACGAAGTAGGGAGAGAAAGTAAAGTGAACCTGGGCGACGAATCACGCCAGGTGCATGCACAAAGAAGGGGGAGATGGCGGGGAGGAAATGGTGGGATCCGCCCGTTTCTTGACGAAATCGGAAGGGGAAGGAGCCTTTTCGGGGGTTTTTTAGTAAGGCGAGCACGGATATGAGGTTAGTTTGGTTGATTAGACAGTAGGATAAGAGGTTAGTAGGAAGAAGCCTGCGAGGAGCCCATGGTGGGAAAAGAGCGGGGGAGAATAAGGAAATGTTATCTCCCTCGTTTCTGACTTGATTCATATGGGGGAGGGCACGATTTAGACATTTTTTGACAGGGCGAGTTCGGGTATGGTGTTAGTTTTGGCGTTAGATTAGTGGAGAGGAGGTTAGTAACGAAATGGGGTGCGTCGAGCTATGGCCGACGTGAGAGAAAACGGAAGAAAACACATCCCGCTCGTTACTTAATGGAATCGAGCGGGGGAGGACTCAGAATGGGGGTTTTTGGCTATAGCGACCCCATTTATGCAATCAGAATTAGTAGTGGGTTAGTAAATAAGAAGTTAATAGGAGAATAGTGTGCGCGGTGATGTCGGGAGTGGGAGAGAAGGAGAGGTTGTCAGTCAGTCGAGGAACTTGGGTGAAGAGGGGATTCGGGAGGGAAGACTTGAATTCTGAGTGAGTAGATTTAAGCTGCGAAGTGGGCCGGGCTGCGTGGCTGCAGGCTATGTGAGAGAGGGGAAGGGACAAAATCTGAACGAATCTTTTCGCGTTTTAGCGAAAGATTCATTTTGATAAAGGTGGTCAGTTCCTAGCATGCTGAATGTGCGACTAGGCGGCATACGTCTGGCGGGGAATTTGATCGGATGCCCGCCGTACTCGGGGGAGAGCAGCTTGAGGGGAGCCGTACGAGTTGGGGACTTACCAATTGGCCGGTGCGTGGTTCCGATTACCGAAAGAAGTAGCCTTGCTCCGTATTTCCCCGGAGGTGGATGAGCGGCAATGCATCGCCCCTCGTGTTGGCGGAAGATCCATTCCGAGGTGCTGCCCGCTCCGGTTGTAGTGATCCTCCTGTGCCTTAGTCACCACTGGCTTTCAGACGAGCGTGGCCGTGGAAACGCTGCGCACGCAGAGAAAACCAGAAGAAGAGGGGAAGTGGTTGCTATGGGATTGAAGACCGCCAGCTAACCTGTGTGCAAAGCCGCGAGGGAGCTAGTCGTGTTGTTGAAGAGTCTGCCCGCTGGTCGGGCGTCACGGCTGTAGAGCCCAGATCTATGTGCCTGCTGCTTTCCTACTAAGCTACTGCTACATGTGCACCCAGGCGTCTTTGGTTCTGGCCAGCTGTTAAAGTATTGTGTTGAGTGTTGCGGTCTGACGTCACGAGCTGGTACACCGAAGAAGGTGGCTGCTGCAGGCAGTTCCGGGCTTGTTGCTGTGTGTTCCGCTGCCTATCTCAGCAACACTTTCAGCGACAGCCAATATTGAGCTTACTGTGTACTGGGCTGTTGGGCTGATCTGAGTACGGTCGTTTGGGGACCGTACGACTGCAGGTCCACTTT
>BFEA01000002.1:3206189-3225291 GCA_003427395.1 Chara braunii
AAACGAAGGTGTAGCGTGAAAGGAAGGGGGATGAGTGGAACTACAATGGGGTTGTTGCCGCAACCTGGAGGAGTGGTTGCAAAGGAGATTATTGTTGTGACTTAGGGAGTCGTCAGAGGACCAACACTTGACAGTTTGACTTCTGAAGACTTATCAAGCTGTTAATCTTGGCCACCGTTGCGGGGCCCTCAGGCGAATCAAGATATCAAGGCCCTCTCCTGCGAGTCTGAGCGCACCACTCTTGGATCTGAGAGTCTCAAATTTATCTCCTCCTACCTTTCTTACTCTAAGTCTCGTCTATTGGTGCTGAGAGGAAGGCGGCAGGCGGGATTGCAACCCGTAATCTGCGCCAAGGCCTCTGTGGGAGGTCGCCCCACCGATTGCGGGAGCTCTGCCGGAGCCTAGGCGAGGCTCTGGAGGCAGGGAATTGAAAGGTAACCTTTTGCGTTCCCTTTATATACCCTGGTATAACCCCCACTTGTACGACTTGCTATGTTTGACTGAGTGTACTGCATGCACCCCTATTTTGACGTTGGTCTGGTTGACAGGACACAACTCAGATTAAGTAAAGGAATGTTTGTGCAATCTCAGTTTCAGTTTTTGTTGATTGCCTGAAGGCAGATTGTGAACATAAGGGGTTGCATCTGGGGGAAGGGTGGGTGAAAAGTGGTTTTGCTTGAGCTTGGAAGGGTCTTATGGGGTCAGACCAGTTCCATAAGATTGGACGGCCTGACCGCTGTGTTTTATTTTTTGAATTGCATGGAGAGTCAGACCAGTTCCATAAGATTTGACGGTCTGATGACTCTGAATTGTGAGGGCTTGACTGTGGCTGATTTTTCANGAGAGTCAGACCAGTTCCATAAGATTTGACGGTCTGATGACTCTGAATTGTGAGGGCTTGACTGTGGCTGATTTTTCAGGGGCCAAACCTGTACCGTAAGATTGGAGGGTTTGGTTGCCATGTTTGATTGGGGTTTGTTTTGTTTCTTTTGTTTCTGATCGAGGAGGTCTGAGCAAGTCCATAAGATTGGACGGTTCAGCCCCCCTCTTGTTTTATTATGAGGGGATAATCCTTGCTGAGGGCAGGGTATGTCAATAAGATTGGACGGCCTTGGACTCATGCCATACACAGTAGATCAGAGAGAAACGAACCTGGCAAAGGACCAGATGTGTTCCATAAGATTGGACGGTCTGGCCCAATGCCTCGCATATGTTGGAACCCAAAAGGTTAAATTTTGGCTATATTTTATATTATCCTATTTATGAACAGGCTAGTCAGGCATGGGTTCCATAAGATTGGACGGTCTGGCTATAGCTTATCATGAAATGAAGAGAGTATAACTAAGAGTATAATTTAAGGTAACCCAGGGCAAGCTGGGCCTTGTTCTAAGATGAACCGCTCAGTCTTATGCCCAACTTTTGAATACTAAGCTCAGAGAAGTATATATAATTTGGATATTAAACAGTTCTGGCGACTAAGCCTTGTTCTAAGATGAACGGCCTAGTCATATGCCCAAAAGGAAGAGAGAAGTAGTTGTGCAACCTGTTCGTGTATACTCATTGGCTGAGTCAGGCAAGAGAGAAGGAGTTATGGGTCAGGCGGCGAGATCACGAGCGCGACACGGCCAGTAAACTTGGGGTCTTGGTAACGTGAAGCGGCACGTGGGCAGAGGACTAGCCCCGGTTAGCCTTCGGGAATCCGTGTACGGGCCTCATTATCCCGGACGTCGGGTAGCCTATGGGTAGGATACTGGACCTCCTCCGCGCGCGCGTCGTTTGGGCTTATCCACCCCCGTTCCATTTTTGAAGGCCACCAGCTAATGGGGGTTGGGGTGAGTCCCCTTTTTGCGTTTTCATAGTTGGACGTTATAGTCCGTGGCGGCCGTCAAAGTCAAACCCCTTGATGTTCGACCGTCACGACAACTTAAAGCTGTCTACTCAACCCCTCTGCACAGGGTGCAGAAGAGGGTGTGGTCTCCAACCGCGCACGACGGTTGTCCAGCGTCGAGAGATTAACCCTCAAGGCGTGTGTCAGCCGACACCTGAGTGTCGAATGCGACCCTCGAAATTAACGAGGGCCGCACGATTATGGGCACGACATAATACGTCATCATTGCGACTGCTTGCGTAGGTTTGCATTGCGAGTCGATAGGAGTTAGCCCTGCGTCCGCGCGGTTTTTTATACTAAGTCTCGCGCGCGGCGCCCATCCAATTTCCGCATCGGAAAGTTATGGGTTGGTTACCGAGGGACTAGGAGCGTTGTCGCGTTGTTCGTGTTGTGTCGTTTGTGCAATGTGTGCGCACGTATGTATTGTTTTTGTGTTCGTAGAGTGGTGTGCGTGTGGTGTGTGGGATGCGTCCTAGTTGACCGACGTTGAGCCACGCTTGGGACTTCAGCCCCCCAAGATGTCGGCCCGCGTGCGGGTCCGATAGGCGTATTACCGCGCGTACGCCCTATGCTACAGTGAACGAGAAACGCCCTTGGCTGGTCCACCTCTACGATTGCAACCGAGTAGCTTTCGTACTGTGGACTGGTGGCTAGACGGGGATACGCCCACCGAAGGGAGGTGACAACTCCCGTAAGGTGGAGGTAAGTCGTGCCTCGCGTAGGCCCTATCCTGTCGTAGGGGCTTGCGAGAGGTATGGCTGGCGCACTCAGCCGGAGCGGCCTAAGGAAGCTCCATTTGTGTGTCCGTGACGAGGTTGGTCCAACTCCTGCATGACGCGGCCGAGAGGGTCCCGCGTTGCCACGTGCGGTGCCGGACCGATGCGCTCGACAGCGTAGCGATTAGGTTCGCAACAGACCGTTGTTCGGCAAGAAAGATCAACTAGCGATGGGTGGGGCAGCAGTCGCCCAAAATCAAGTCATCCTAAGTTACGAAACACCTTCTAGCCGTAACTTACTTTCACCGAAAGAAGAAAAGACAAAATAGAAAGCGTCAAGGTAAAATTTTCGCAACTTACCTGGAAAGGAAAGCTATGGAAGTGAAAAGGATTATCCTGATTACGGATCTTGCCACTTTCGAGCTGGTGAACGAGTTTTACCATACTGTGAGGTGACTGACTGAAGCCGACTGTAATGTTGCAGGTACGGAGAACGGAGCGGCGCCGCAGTCGCAGACGGGGAGCAAGCCAAGGACAAAAGAGCAGGTCCGACCAATGAAACCTTGCTAGAAATAGCAAGTCCTCGGTTATTTTTGGACGGGCCCTCCCAAGGTGTGAATTTCTGCCTTGCGCCTTCCTTGCCTGATTCGGCCCAATACTGGCCACCCCTATACGGGGTTCAGTCCGATGGGACTGCTGCGGTAGTTCAGGCCCCAATGAGCCTTGTTGAAATAAGGGAGCCCAGGGGTGCCTCGGACCCCAATATTCAGCTGCCGTGTTATTCAAGCCTCCAAGAAGAAGAACCTGGTCCTCAGGAGTACCCTGGTGCGGATGATATGTCAGCAAGGACTGCCAATTTAGTAGCTTCTCCAGGGTAATTCGTAATCTTCCCTATTTTCCGAGACCACTGCAATTCTGCCAGTATCAGCCCCAAGTACGGCGACCATCCGACTGCCAAGTCGCCTAGTCCAATAGGAGAGAAGGGTCTATGCCTTCTATGGTGGGATCCGAAAACCACACTGTAACTGGGCTGTAGTGTAGTGGTGGGATTAGACCCTAAAGGCCGAAACCACCAGCACCTCCACGTTTTTAGGCCGTTAACGGGGTGGCTGAATCGGTGCGCTGTGCGGGTTCATGTGCGTTTGGATCAGAGCCTCCCCAGAGGGGGCCTAAGGGTCTGATCCCACCACTACACTACAGCCCAGTTACACTGTAGTTTTGGGATCCCACAACGTGTTACACTGTAGTTTCGGGATCCCACCACTACACTACGGTTGTGGAGTTCGCCGAAATATTTTGCACGCATTTCGTAGCACGCCCGCGAAGGGCTCGAGCAAAGTTACTACATTTTTTGTGTAGACGGTTTGGGCACAACGGCCGCGAAAAAGATGGAACAATTTTTTTTTTTTTTTTTTTTTTTTCAGTTGTCCGTCCAGCCCGTTAGGAACGTCCGAGGTCCACATGCGCGTGTGACATGTCGTCTGGCGGTACAACGGAAATGTCTGCCCTAAAAATGCAGCCCACGGAAAGTCGCCGCGGGTCCAGGAAAACCACCGAGAAAGTCGGTGTCGTCGGATCCGCTTTCTGTAGCCGGGCCCGTAGCTGACGCTGGCACTATTGTAGTGCTTTTTCGTCACTACTTGCGTAGTGTAGTGGTGGGATCAGACCCTAAGAGGGGTAGCCGTTGGCAAGAACTCTACCGGAGGATGCTCCGTAGAGGGGCCTTGACGAAATTCCTGAAGTTCTGGGCGTTTTCAATTTTGGGAGGCAGCGCGGGAAAGAACCGCCCCTCAACACCCGACCTCGACTTTTGTTTTCCTCCCCCACCACTTGCCTTCTCTGCTCTCGGACTACACTATTCTCGACTTTGACGTCGCTACTCTCCTCTACGCTTCTACGCTGTAGACTTCGACTTTTTTTTTTTTTTTCCTCTCAATTTTTTCCTCACACTACCTACCTACCACTACTCCTACCTATAGGCATACGGGGAAACCCGTAGCATACCAGAGCCGTGTTTTTACGGCCCCTCGAGCCTGCAGGATACCGGCCATGTAGACTTCGACTTTGCTATGCTACTACGTTTTTTTTTTTTTTTTTTTTTTTTTTTTACCAATACTTCGTTGGTACGGTCTACTTCGACTTTGCTCTACGGTGGACGCACTTTAACACGTACACACAAACACACGCTCCTTTTTTTCGTGGAGTTGTGCTTAGCGAACATGACAACACAAACACATGCACAAACATACCCACAGAGAACACCCCTCCCCCCACACACGCACGCATAACACGCCCCCTAGAGTTGTTACTAAGCTCATTTACTTGCTTGAGGTTGGACACTCGATCTGCAGGTTGGACGCTGAGGCTTGGACTATGCATTGCGTCGAGGCTTTCGCGCCACGGTGACTGAAGGTGAGTTGACCCTGCTTTATCATTCATGTCTGTTGACTTCGTTTCTTTGTGGGCTTTGAACTATGAGTTTCTGTGCGTGTAACTGCGTGCGTGTGTGCGTGTGTGTGTGTGTGTGTGTGTGTGTGTGTGTGTGTGCGTGTGTGTGTGTGTGTGTGTGTGTGGTCATATTCGCTATGCACTCAAAAAAAGCATGACTGTGCCGAACAGACTGTTTCGTCGGACTTTCACCGACTCATCAGGAGGTTGAACCTGGACAGACAGTCTGCCCAGGATTCATTTCACTGATGGATAACGAGTCACCACATCGCCCAGAGTTGGCGACACCGCGGCGAAAAGTGGTCGACTTTACTCACACCAGCCTTGCAGTGTGTGTGTGTGTGTGTGTGTGTGTGTGTGTGTGTGTGTGTGTGAGAGAGAGAGAGAGAGAGAGAGAGAGAGAGAGAGAGAGAGAGAGAGANTGTGTGTGTGTGTGTGTGTGTGTGTGTGAGAGAGAGAGAGAGAGAGAGAGAGAGAGAGAGAGAGAGAGAGAGAGAGAGAGAGAGAGAGAGAGTTGCTGACGAGGTAATTCATGTGAAGGTACATCGGACACAACAGGGCAGTTGCTAACCAACTGCACTCAGGCCAGCACACCCATCATGTTTTGTTTTTGGTTTTGCAAAATTTTTGCATGCTTTTCGCGGGGCGGAGCCGCAACAGAAACTCCGACGAAACAGTCTGTCACAGCCTCTTCTTTGTTGTCCTCTTCTCCCTCTACGGTTTACCGGGCAGTTATGCTATACCAGGAAAGGAGGTAATGAGCGATTCCCGTGTTTTTTTTTTTTTTTTTTTTTTTTGTTCCCTTTTTTTTTCCTGAAAGGGCGACGGCCTTGAGATATCATAGTTGAGCTGACCGGCCCCAGGCAATTCGTAAATACTTGGTTTTATTCATCAAGTTCCATCATTTGGGTTCGAGCACTGGTCTGTATGAGCATCGCCACACCACTCTCGAAATGCGCAAAATGAGAATGAACTTGCCGCTAGAACATGGCCAGATGCACCCGCCACATTTTTGTCGTTTTCACATTTCGAGAGTGGTATGGCGAGGCACTATATTTTAACGTTTGATGGGTGTACCCACTGAACTAGGCTCATGCTTTTTCTTTTTCCCTTTTTTTTTTTAGTTGCAACTTGCAACTGTATTGGACGACTTGGTCTTTTTATTATTATGATTTTTTTAAACGATTTCGGTGATTTGTGGCAGCAGCAGCATCAGCAGCAGCTCGGGATTTTTTTTTTTTTTTTAACGTTCTCGGTGATTTGTGGCAGCAGCAGCATCAGCAGCAGCTCTGCTGAGTTCGTTGAGTGCTGCCGATGGCGTCAACGGCTAAGTGTGGAGCGCCGCAGGCCAAGATCTCGGCGGCGGCGTATGTCCACGTGTTGGACGGAAATGCAGACAGTGTGGAATTCTGTCCTATTGAAAGTTACGAGCACGTGCTGGCAGCTGGCACGTACACTCTAATTACAGAAACACATAAAGAAGGAGAAGATGGTGATGAATCTGATGATGATGGTGGTGATGGTGGTGATGCCGGCAAGTCAAGGCGAGAGGGCAATCTGTATCTGTATGGTGTGAGCGAGAAGAAGAAGCATCTAGACGACGGCTATGGCCATGGGAGAGAAGAAGAGGAAGATGGTGGTCAATCAGCGGACATAAACACTACATCTCACAAGATTTTGGTGAAGAAGCAATATGTTCAATCGACCTCTGGAATATTCGATCTGAAATGGGCGCCGACTAAAATCGCCGGGCGGCCGTGCTTGGCCCAAGCGAGCGCCGATGGCTCTGTCTCGTTTTACCGACTAATTAGTGATGACGTGGATAGCTTCAGACTCTCTGAAACCGCCAAAGTCATCTGCTCCTCTTCTGGTGCCATGTGTCTGTCGCTTGATTGGAATCATCTCCGTGGATATGGGGTTGATAGGTCAGACGTGTGCGGCGATGGCGGCGGCGGAAGCGGCGCGGAGGGGGAGGAGGAGGAGGAGGAGGAGGAGGAGGAGGAGGAGCTGGGATCGGGAGCGGGATCCCGCCGACACCACCGCCTGCCTATCCCACGGAATGATCCTACTGCTGCTGCTGTCTGTGATCGGGATCGGGATGACCTGGATATTGCCGTTAGCCTATCCAACGGATCGATCTCGATCGTCCACGTGGGTCCGTCTGATGCCCGCGTTGATCTGACCTGGTCTGCCCATCTGCTTGAGGTCTGGACTGTGGCCTTCGACACGTGGCGGCCTTGGACGCTGTACTCGGGGGCCGACGATTGCGCCTTCAAAGGATGGGATCTCAGGTGCCGCACCGGTCCCGACCGTCCGATCTTTAAGGATGTGAAATCGCACATGATGGGCGTGTGCTCCATCCAGAGCAGCCCATTTCGCGAGCACGTGATTTGCACGGGGAGTTATGACGAAAAGGTGAGGTTGTGGGACCTGAGAATGGTCGGGAGACCGACGCTGGTTCACTCGGTCCCGACAGGAGGCGGCGTGTGGAGGGTGAAATGGCACCCTTGGGACCCCGATCGCATCCTCTGCGCGCTGATGCACAATGGATTTGCCATTCTCGATGTGAAAGGGAAGGGGGAGGGGGAGACGGAGGGGGAGGGGGAGGGGGAACTGAAGAACTGCCACGTGGAAATTGCCGAGACCTACATGGCACATGAGTCTCTCGGCTATGGTGCAGATTGGAGCCGCAGTCGATGTGTAAATCTTGCTGGCATTGGCTCGAGAGCTTCTTCCAAGAAGAAGGGTGCTGGTGATGTCCACGT
The DNA here is from genome assembly GCA_003427395.1 of Chara braunii. NCBI lineage: Eukaryota > Viridiplantae > Streptophyta > Charophyceae > Charales > Characeae > Chara > Chara braunii. The sequence continues at coordinate 3,214,007 of BFEA01000002.1, forward strand.
CAGCAAGGAGATGATGCGAAGCGATAGTGACCTGCGTAATGATGACCTGGAGATTGAAGAGGATGGAGAGAGATCATCATCGACGTCTTCGTTGATTGCCACGTGTTCGTTCTACGATCGACAATTGCACGTATGGAAGTCGGCTGCTGGTGAAGGCAGTGGCAATTGATCATCCGATTCGTTCGTTGAAGGTAATAATGGGGATTGCGATGATGATGATGATGATGATGAGGAGGAGGAGGAGGACGACGAGGATCGTGGTGGTGATTATGATTAGGATGATGATGATGATGATGATGATGATGGGTATCACAATTGCCTACCTTTCCTCGCGTTCGTCTGCCTTCTCTCTTCTGTGTCTTCGTTGTTTTCGTTGTGTCCTTCCTTTATTTCATTTTTTAATCAGCCAGCGATGGCTGAATCCTCGCCACGTGGCTCTTTCGCGACAGCTGTGGATGCCGGCCACAGTTTTCGGCAACGGAGGTTAATATTCGTCTTTCCTGGAAAATGTAATACATCTGATCTGGAAAATAAAATATAATCTGATCTGAAATTTCATAAGTCCCTTCGGGACATCAGTTAAAATTGGAACGATACACAAAAGATTAGCATGGTCCAAATTTGTTGGAAAAAAAAGAAAAAAAAAGAAAAAAAAAGAAAAAAAAAGAAGGAAATTTCACAAGGGGCGCTGGGCCCGTTCCCAGCACGTGCTGCTCCACACGAATAGGTTGGAGCCAAAAAAAAATGGAAAAAAGTTCAAAAAGGTTCAAAAAACGAGAAAAAAAGGGGGAAACAACGGGAAAAAAACGGAATAAAAGATTCGAAAGTGAAAAAAACGAAAAAAAAAAAAAACCAAAAAAACCTAAAAACAAGAAACGAAACAAAAAATCAAAAAAACGAAAAAAAGGAAAAGAAAGGAAAACCAAAACATGTAAAAGGGGAAAAAAACGAAAAAAAGGAAGGTAAGGGAAAACGAAAACATGTAAAAGGGAAAAAAACGAAAAAAAAGTGCAAAAAAAAACCGGAAAGAAACGAAAAAAACGAAAAAAACGAAACGAAATAAAAAAACTAAAAAAAGGAAAAAAAGGAAAAGAAGGGAAAACGAAAAGATGTAAACATAAGAGGACTATCTGATTTTGTCAGGCTCCTTGTCAGAGATCTTAGTATCTCATCTTGTCAGACGAAAGTGGATAGAGGCCAGGAAAGGTCATCATGTGTGTAGGAAACCTACATGATGAGTACCCGATCTGGTCAGACATTTTGCTATGATCACATCTTGTCAGACTACCGTCTTCACCCGAATAGAACGGCCGGTCATTATAGCCGTATTTGGCACAACTTGCAGCCCAGATACGGCGATAATTACAGGGCGTTCTATTCGGGTGAAGACGGTAGTTGTCAGACTACTTGTCAGATTCTGTTACGCCCCAACCTCCTGCCTCTGTTTCCCACCTACATTATCAGACTCTGCAGCACGCTGAACAGAGACGAACAACGTCCGGCAGATTAGCGATTAGCTTTCTTATGTCAGTTTTCGTCGGCGACTAAAGGAGGTATAGTGCATGCCCCATACAATGTCATGCGTCTGGCAATTCTATACACACTGAAGTTCCATACGACGGTGTGGTATATAAACCGAAGTCCCATTCTATGAACTGAAGTCCCATACAAAATCTCACTCTCCAGACCGAAGTTCCATACTAAGGTATAGTCTATAAACTGAAGTCCCATTCTGAGAACTGAAAGTCCCATATGAACTTCGATTCTATAGACTGGGGTCCCATTCTATACCGAAATCTCATACGAAGTCCTATTCTATGGACTGAAGTCCCATACGAAGCTCTATCCTATAGACTGAAGTCCCATTCCGACTGAAGTCCCATTCTATGGATTGAAGTCCCACTCTATAGAGGGGGAAGTCCCGTACGATGTCCCATAGCAAGTCTCATTCTATACACTGAAGTGCCACCGAGCTATTTTAGTAAACGACTGATGTCCCATACCAAGGAAATGAGAGATCATCATTGATGACAAATGCAATTGGAAAGAGATTTCAGAGAGTTAATTCCACTGAGTACGCACACTTGGGGGCAGAAGCTGGCTACTGTAGATGGCAACTGTGACCACATACAATGGTCCGCGGGGATGTTTATCATGTCTACTCTACTCTCAGTTAATCGGTTAGCAAATCAACAGCGAGCTGTAGGCATGCGAGGTGCTCATTCACGCATTTTCAGTGTAGAGATTGTCTGCCTGCCTGCAGTCAGGCAGCAATTCCAAGGTGAGGGGACCTCTTAGGATCCCTTTTTGTAAGAGGGTAGCCCCGATAACATTATTTGTATCCCTCTGATTTGGTGAGGATTCGAACTCGTTATCTGTAATACCAACAGTTTGCATATGTGTACCTTTCAAATCAGAGGGATACAATAATTGATCTTAACAGTTGGAGGGTTTTAACAACAATGCATATTAGAAAATGGAACTATTTCATGGAAAAAGAAGAAAAAGAAAGAAGTAAAAAAAAAACAAAAAACAATAATGCATATTGGCTGGGTGACACGTAAGGATCGATCCCAAGTCTGCCAACGGTTGATAATCGGGGGATCAGCCGACAGTGCGAAGATTGGGCCATAGTACTGATGACGGACATCACAAAAAGTCCTCTTATGGAGAGCACAACTGGAGGGTTTTGTGTTTTGTATCCCCAATTGTTTTCACAGGGGGATATTATCCAGGTCGTTGCTGCCCGTGCGTGGAAGCCTCTGGCAGGCAGGGAAGATTTAAGTGTACCGTCGCTCACTCACCAGGACCTCTCTGAGACCTGTATGTGAGGATACTCAAATATCCTCACATACAGCAGTACCTTTCCCGGCTTGAGAATCAATTCCGTGCCGGGTTACACGGAAGTCGAGCGGGATCTGGCCGCCGTTTATAAATTTGTTAGGCGGCCCGTTTTTTCCGTTTGGGGACTTTTTTTTTTCTGCCCGCAGCCGGTATATGGAGGAAAGGTACGCTGGTGGTTTTACCCTTGGAAGCTGAAACGAACACGAGCGAATAGGCCTTCTGTGGATTTGTGTCCTCCTACCCTGTTCGCCCATCCTCCTTTTTTTTTTTTTTTTTTTTTTTTCGGGGGCCATGCCCATCAAACCTTTATATTTTTCGGTTTTTTGGCTAAAAATAGATCATTGACAAGTGTAGTATCTGTTCTGAACTACTGATCAGTTTTAATATCTGATCCGCTGTACATGGGACCCAATGATATTGGGGGAAAAAAAAGAAAAAAGGAAACGTACATCTGAAACTTGCAGGCTTACACATTTGCAGAAACCAGCTGGGGAAATGATGACACCTTGGTACCTCCCATCCCATGGATGGTTCCTATTAATTTTTGAATCAGTTTTTCAATTTACGGCCTGTATGTTCTTTCAAACTCCCCCATTGCATACCTGCCGTGTGGCAAATGGACCGTGCCTTCAAATCCTGATGGATACGATAGTAATCTTTGGGGTCACACCTTTAAACCACCAGTACTTGGCCCAGCTATCGGCGGCGGAAAAAAATAGAGTAGAAACGTTTCTAGTTGGATGAATTTGGGCGCTCCTGTAGTGGCCCGTACGTTTCCTAAAGTCGCATAGCGTTAACGGGCACGACTTTAGGAAGTACTGGTGGTTTAACGAAAAATTAAAATAGAATCCCCCATCGTTGACAAGCCCAATCAAATCAGAAGGGATGTTCCAAGGTCTCACTCTTAATTATTGAGCTGTCAAGACCAATTACAAGTCGAGTCTTAGCTTCTATCCACACTTTCCAATCTGTCCTTTTTGGGTGAGAGCATTTGCTCACAAGACCAATTACAAGCCAAGTCTCAGCTTCTCTACCCACACTTTTTTCGTCTCCAACTTCTCAAATCTGTGCGTTTGGCTGGGGGCATTTGCTGACAAGGCCAATTACAAGTCGAGTCTCACAGCTTCTGTCCACATTTGCTGACAAGGCCAATTACAAGTTGAGTCTCTCAGCTTCTGTCCACATTCTTTTCATCTCCGACTTCCCGAATCTGTGCTTTTTGGCTGGGTTTGTTCTGCTGGCAAAGGACAGTGTCGCTTTGTGTTTGTGTGTTTGGTTTTGTCAGAGCGCAATTTCAATTTCGTTCGTCAACTCACTTTGTGATGTACTTATGGAGCTGGCAGCTTGAATTCATTTTCTGAATCTTTCTTTTCTCATATCCAGATTTTCTGAATCTTTTTTTTTTTTTTTTTTTTTTTAAGATCTCATATCCAGATTTTCTGAATCTTTTTTTTCTCATATCCAGCTGGCCAAGTGTAATTGAGTGGGTGCAAGTGCTGCAATGCTTTGGCAGTGGACAACCAGCTTGTTGTGTGATTGGTCCTTTGAAGTTTTGCATTATTGAATTTGATTCATCATTTTTCACTTTCTGATGTTGTTCTGATCAGTGGGTCTTGATTGCTTGCTTCTTTTCCATGTTCCAGCATGCCATGGAATTGGAGGATGGAACGGAATTGCAAACAGCGGCGTCTAGTGTCTTGTGGTCGATTGACGACGTTGAGCCAAAAAAGACTTGGGCGTTGTGAGAAATGTCAAGAGGAAAATGGAATCCATGAGGTACGATACGATAGATAACCCCCTCTGCTTCCGGATGAACATAACACGGAAGTTTATCATCATTTTCAAAACCTGCCTCCAATGACTCTCGCATCTGCACAACCCTCTGAATTGGCCAGTGTAGACCTCAAAGGTTGATTTTCCAGCTTCACTCATAAGTGCGCGCAAGTTCCTCGGTGATTCTTGCATGGATGGTACCTGTCTGGGTAATGTCAAAACAGGAAAACCAAAAAGAACGAGCGAAATGCGACAAGCCCAAGTCCTCCCCTCAGTTCTATCAGCTGGTCGCAAGCTCCGCCCAGGCAAGCGGGGTAAACCGAGCAACAATAAAGAAGTACTCAGGCAGCCTCTGTTCTGCAAACAGTAGATAATAATGAGGGTGGCCTCTCGTGGTCACTGACTTCTGACGGTCACAGATGGCTATCATTTGGGTAGAGAAGGGAGTCTGGAGGGTACATCGCATGCGATCCAATGATATGAAGGACTGGGCACCAGAACAGATTATGCGAACCCCCTAAACAGGATGCCATCTCCTATCTGAGAAACTTGCGGCCATGCAGCAAAGCATCCCTCAGTCCTGGACTGAACCGTGGAAAGAAGACTAGACACGGCAATTGTAGGGAGGGGGGGGGGGAAGGGGGGAGTAACTGGGGGATTATGATTTCGCAGCCCGACCCGCTCGGAGTCGACAACCGGAGAAAAGGGTTTAGGGCTGCGAAGTTCATCTCCTTACCCACCTCCACTTAGAATAGACCTGATCTGGATATTTGTAACCCGAACCTGCAAATAGAGGTCCTCGACTCTTTCTTACTCAGGAATGTGCATGTGTCCACTCTCAGACCCTGGATGGTCTTCAACCCTAATAGAAGCATCGCTGAACTCGGATTTGACCCAAAATAATGGCTATGGTCTTAGAAGTCTCTCAAGAAGACCCTACCCCTATCCAATTCCAATGTCAAATCCGGGTACGATTTAGCACTTATGACTATTGACCCCAACACCAACGTCAACAAGAGTGGAAAATAATTTTGAGTCTGGCTCCTACCTCTGATTTTACTATTCCATGGGCAAGAAACATACCAGACGATCAGGTTGAGGGTTCAAATCCCTTTTTCCGCTCGTCAGCGTCCTTTGAACAAAACAAAATTGGATGGTTAGACAGGACCTCAGTTTCCGGGGAAAAACTTCTAGAATCAATTGAAAACCTACTAAAATCCGAATCCTGCAATGGCTGATCACCTATGCTGCTCCACCGGTCAATCAATCAATCCATGAGAAAATGAGACCCTCAGACCCCAACAGCACTGATATCTGCACGATGTGCACAACTGACACCTCTGAGGACGTACGCCCACTGCTTGCTGAGGTCAAGGATTTATGGGTTATCCTCTTTTTCTCCCCCCATCCCACCTCCTCCTTGATGACTGTCCTCTTTTCTGTAAGATTCCCTAGTTCCTTGAACGGGTGTAAGAAGAATTGGTTCCTAGCCCTGAACACCCTGGTTGGATGGGGCCCGAACTTCGGCCTGAACCCCTGAACGTTCGTGGGGGGGAGTCCAACCCCCCCCTGAACGTTTGGCTGGGTAACACTTTATATATCGTCAAACAGAGCTGCCCGGTAAACCGTAGGCAGAGAGGGAGAAGAGGACAACAAACGAGGGGCTGTGACAAACTGTTTCGTCGGAGTTTCACCGACTCGTCAGGAGGCTGAACCCTCAACAGTCTGCAGAATCCCCTAACCGATTACATTGTAAGTGATAATCCAACCTCGGCTATGGTTAAGCATCAACAACTGCGCGACAACTGATACCCTGAGGCGGGCACCAACCACTGCCCTCAAGGTACCTGTGACGAAAATCAAAGCAGAGTCAGCAGACTATATATTTATGTTTTTATGCAGGACTGCCCGGTAAACTGTAGGCAGAGAGGGAGAGTGCAATAACTCAGCTCAAATATGCATCAGCCGTGGGCTGTAGGTCGTCACTTTGGTCAAAGGCCCGAAAAGGTGGGTCAAAGGTTCCGCCCAAAGTCGTGAAAAGGCCTGAACAAAGGCCTACCGCTAAGGGGAACCCCAGGCCAGGCCAAGCAGGCCTTCAGAGGCCCAGCGCGAGACAGTTGACCTTGCGGAAAGTCAACGATCAACCTCAGCTCGGGATTCAGGCCCACGAGTCAAAGTTAACCTGATCCCAGCCTCGGCCACAGATCAGATACGCCTCTTGTTGATTGTAGGTATCCGGAAGAGACCAATCCCAAGTGGGTTACATCGGTTGCCGCAACTGCACGGGATCCAGGCCATTGGCTGATGGGCGATCTGGGCCATCGTATACGAGAGACCGGAGGCTGGTCAACGCACGTCAACGCTATAAGTTGACCCAGCCCCTGATGGACAATATTCAGTCTTGCACATGCGGCTTGACGCTGGCTAGACACTGGCTTGATGCTGGCTTGATGCTGCCTCGACGCTGGTGTGATGATGCAGGACTGCCAGAGCTTTATGCTGGCGCTATTCTCTGTCTACGGCACCAGCTGTGCACTTGACTATTGCTGACATGGCTGCGGTGCCATACTGATTCTGACATTGATGGAATAGGCGAGGAGGAGGAGTGATCATGGCTGTGAGATTGGTTCGATAGAGGAGGGGAAGCTTACCTGTTGATTGTGTCAACATTGTTCTTTATTGTTAGTCTTCGGAGGAAGAGTCTGCACCATCCTCGGTGACCACTGCTGACGTGGCTGGAGGATAGGCGCCATGCCGTAACCTGCTTATTGCCAAAGATTGCCAGGGAGGAACTGTTGCTAACATGGCGAGTTGGGAGATACGCCCGAGGAGGAAGTGGGCAGCGAGTGTTATCTGCTCAACGGATGATGGTGGAAACTCTCTCTCTTAAAGTGGGCAGCGAGTGTTATCTGCTCAACGATGATGGTGGAAACTCTCTCTCGTACCCTCTTTAAATCTCATCTCCCTCTCTCCTCTCCTTCTTTCTGAGCACTTGACAGTGGGATGCCACGTGGACAATGAGTGTGGGTCTCACAAACGATTTTGGAGACATTGATTCTGCGCCAAGACCTTTTGTAGTTCGACGAGCTTCTCATTTGACTGGGTTCATTGCAGAGAGCAGGACAACAAACGAGGGGCTGTGACAGACTGTTTTGTCGGAGTTTCACCGACTAAGGTTCTGAATCAGATCCCGTATATAAAGAACAGAAGGTTCCTACCGTTTTTACCCGAATACAACGTACGGTCATTATTGCTGAATCTAGACTCGAAGTTGCCCCAAATACAGCTATAATGACCGTACGTTGTATTCGGGTGAAGACGGTACTACTTGGGAAGTTGACCCTATAAACTATCTGGAAGAGAAGATGTGCTCAGACTATCGATAAAGAGGTGACGGCAGTGGAGGAAGCATGGTCTTCTCTTATGTTATTCAAAATGCCAGAAGCACAAATCTGGTGCAGGTGGGACTCCATCAAGCTCACAGCAGAGCTTGAATTAGAAAATTTCAAGACCAAGAAGAGGGCTTTCTTGACGAGGACCTGGCTGTTGAGGGGCGGGATTGCACATATTGCTAAGGACACCCTGAGATGGAGGAATTGATTGGTTGCAGGGCGGCTGCCCCCCAGTGGCGACTCTGGGAGACAAGATCACACATCCTGACAATTCTGTAGGCAAAGGTCCAGCGAGGGTTCGGCACTCACGACACTTTGACAGTCTCAGCACATGCTGCGATTGGGATAGAACTTAAAATAAGCATAGGCCATCTTACAGTTAATCCTCGTTTAAAGAACAATCAATGCCAGTCGGGGGCTCTTTGCCGTAGACGGAAGGAAGCATCGCGTGGGCCATTTCATGTACGTTTCGCCATTTTCTCATCTTGCTGGTGGACTGACACCGAACTGACACTCCCCAACATGTACAAGGAGCCAGGACCCTAATGACCTCTTCTTCTTTTTCTTTTTTCAATCATCTCAGGGAGGGACGGATTCCTTTTCCTTTCTTGCAGAGGGGAGTTGTTGGGAGGCTTTTAAACACCAAGTATCCATAGGTCTTTTGCAATTACCTCAGAGAATGATCCTGTGCTATAGGCTTCAGGCCCAGTGCCCAAGGGGGGGGAAAAAAACGACAAAAACCAGGTTTCTCACCTTCTTGGAAAATTATCACCCACCCATCCAATCCTGTCACTCCATTCGTTCCTATTATGTCACTAGAGTCTCCCTACCCTGTGGGCGAAGATGGGAGCTGGTCGGCAACAGTTTGCCAATGTGCTGATCATGGACACGATCACGCTGCACAGACGCCCATATATGCTTTTTGCATGAATGTGCTTTTGTGCATGATAGACTGTCTTTGCAGAAGCTGTCTTTGAGAGAGGATGAGATTTTAGAGATTACGAGAATCTGGCGATTGGGAAAATCCTAAATAGGAATCAGATAAGATAATATGGTGAAAGTGTTGCATTTTTTTGTCTGGTTGCTTGGGAACTGAGCTCATTTCCATTTTCCGATTGCAGTTTTCGCAGACACTACTTGTACCTAAAGGTCCTGAACGTACTGGGACTCCTTTTTGCGGAACATTCAGGGCTGGGGTTTGCAGAGAGTAATTGCAGTCTGGAAAGTACTGGTGTGTATGTACGTGTCAAGGACCGGACCGCTGCGAGCGACATCGGAAATCATTTCCTGGACAGAGAAATGGCATTGCATGCCTGTCCTTTGCCGGCGATTGCACTGGACAGCCTATGCCAGCGTTACTGGCAGGCCTCTGCTATGGCAGAGGCTTCCAGGTCAGCATGAGGTCTGTGAGTTGTGGCAGACAACCCAGAGCCCCTTTGTTTGCCGGGAGTTGCAGGATGGTAATGCTGGTAAGTCGTTCGTTCTGCTCGATGGGCAGTTATTGCAGTTATTTGTTTTTCTCTTTCTGTCAGATTTTGAGAGTCTCTTTTTTTTCATGCAGTCTTTTCAGTCAACTGATCGATCGAAGGTGAAGCTCAATAGCCTTGCGATTGGGAGTTATATTTTTTGAACACCTCCTAATAATCAGTTCTGTCAACCTCTTTGGCGTAATGATGCTGTTTTCTTGCCACACCAAACTGTCCGGAATCTTTTTTATGCCGAAGATCATTCCTCTGGCCCTGTGCTGCACCAGGCCAATGTACCAACACTCTGCGACCTTCTCCTTTGCACAGCTACAGGCACTGTTACACTTGGCTGTACCCGCCATCGTCTCTGTCACAATCACTAGAATGACATGGTTTCTGCATCAATGTGCGTAGAGAACTGTCCCTCCGTTCCAGATTGCAGGCACCCTCCGCATCCGGACAGTATATGTCTATTTTGCGGCCGTGGGTGCTATACCGAATGCATGGTCTTTTGTGGTGAGCGTTCTTCCTTCATTTTCGCCTGCAATCGACATGCCATTTGTTGGGAGTGTATGGTGGGCATGATGCTCAATGCCGGCCGTTGCGGCAATTGTCGTGCTGAGAATGCTCAGCTGGGTCTTCCGTGTGCCCATCCACCTCATCCTTGTAATGTGTGGCCTCTCTGTTGTCAAGGGCAGACTCATTCTTGAGCCTTTCTTATCCTCTCCTTTGCCTACATCTTCATTCCACATTCCGTACTTTCCCTTACTACCCCTATTTCGTTCTTTGTTCATCTTCTCTTCATCTCTCTTCCCTGTGTTTATCACCTCCCCCTTCAACTCTGCCTCTTTCTCACAGCGTACAAGTGGGCCGGTATGGCACACGGGGATGAGGGCAGCTCGCACTCAACGTCATCAATGTGGTGAGCCTTGTACGTGAGAGGCATGGTGAAGGGGGAGTTAAAAGAAGAATGCGAAAAATATATGGTTTCAGTGTGCCCTCATGCTGGTTTTGTCTTTCCCCCCCTTCTTTTCACCGTTTGTTTTGCAGATATGTGACAATATATAGAGGGAAGTACGTCCATATCACATCAGAGTTTCATAGGGGGCCAAACGTTGGCAAAGAAACCGGGCGCGAGTTTGAAAAGGGCAATGAGAGTACCACGGCCATGTTGTCAGGCCGGGTGTCATATTTTACAGGGGTCGGACGTGGTGTCAGATGGAAAAAAAAAGCCCAACAGATGCTTTTCGACTGAAATTGCCGTTTCAAAGTCGGCGCCTGACTTCTTTGCCGGCGCATGTTTTTTTTGCCTTTACGAACTCAAAACCTGCCACATCCGCTGTTGTTTCCAATATATATATATGATAAGACTGTTGCATGGTGTTTCCCTGTTATACGATACCCTAGTGCAACGTCAAACATTCCATCTCATCAGCCTGCAGGTGTGTTCACTGGCCAGCTTACGAGGTTTGAGCAGATTTGTGACAATTGGCATGATTTTAAAACGGCAGCAGCTTTGCTTGCCCGCCGTTTGCTTTCCCATGGCCATGTTCCATCAACACTGGCTCGAGGATGGACTTGTTATATTTGTGCTCGCCAGCGTCGACAGCCTACACATGTGACGAGACTTACACAATGGTTTCGTCGCATGCTTCGTTGGTCCATGCATCATCCTCTTCCACCCTCTCCTCCCCTTGCTACCCCTTCTCCCCCTCCCCCTCCTCCCCCTTCCTCTGTTCCATCTGCTCGTCCTTCTCCTCCCTCTCCCCCTTCCCCTCCTCCTTCCTCTCCCCCTTCCCCTCCTCCTTCC
>BFEA01000002.1:3239910-3255744 GCA_003427395.1 Chara braunii
AGTGGAGGTGGAGTTCAAAGAAGAATGAGAAATTTAATGGTTTCAATCTGCCCTTGTTTTTTCTTTTTCTTTTTATTTTTGCATGTTATCACTGTGACCGTTTTTTGCTTTTATTCTTTGTTCCGCAAAGTGCGCTCTTTTAGTTTGTAGTGATGTGACAATATATACTATATACTATATATATGCATGTACTATGTATATGTAGGCTTCAGCCTCCTGATGAGTCGGTGAAACTCTGACGAAACAGTTTGTCAAAGCCCCTCTTTTGTTGTCCTCTTCTCCCTCTCTGCCTACGGTTTACTGGGCAGCTCTGTTTGATGATATATATAGAATTATTCCTACTGTCTGATGTGATGGCAGGAAGATACACATCCCAATGCTGCTGCTCAGCTGTCCACGCTGATAGAAGATTGCAGTCCACGCTCTCTGGTGTGGGGAGTGTCAGTCCGGTCCCTTTCACACTGGCAACTGCGGCAAGTCTAATTTTGGAAAACAATCTCCGCCTTTTAAAAGGTGAAGAATCTGCAGATTGTTTTGCAGAATTTGACTTGCCACTGCTCCCCAGAATAGAAGGGAGTAAAGTACCTGTTTTTTGAAAGGAAGGAGAAAAGGCGGAAAACGAAGAGATGTAGCAACTGTAGCATTGGTTATTGTGACCTGACAGACCATTTGATCTGCGAGTCTTTGGTGGCTTTCGAAGGGCTGTTCTTATGGTGACCTGACGGACCATTTGATCTGTGAGTCTTTGGTGACTTTCAAAGGGCTGTTGGTGGAAAGTCATGGGCGATCACATGGTGAACTTCTGTGGTTCAAATGGAGGCAGAACTAGAAGTCCTGCTGCTGCTGCTGCTGCTGCTGTTCTGCTGCTGTTGTATTTATTCTTTTTTCAAAATTTGCCTTGTTCTAATTTTTCTTGCATCTTGCAATAGCTGTGGATATTTGTGGATCACTGGGGCAGTTTGAGATAAGGTTGAGATTTGTCTGAATTACACAGGGTTTTGGGATTCACCCAAACATAAAGCATATGCGTTGTATTCGAGTTTTCAAAAAATTCAAAAACTCGAATAGAATGCAGATGTGTTGTATTTGAATGAAAAGCAACCTACATGTTGTATTCGTTTACAACACATGCGTCATGTTGGGGGAAAGATGCTAGGTCCACCATTTTTTGGGGTGATTGGGCTGGTGCTGGTGGTGGAGTGCGCGTATGCAGAATGCATTTATGCGGCCGATCAGACTTCAAAGTTCATATAATGTGTGGTTCGCGCCATCGTGCTGAAACGCCAAAATTCTGAATCCATCCTTCAGGTGACAGTGTTGCAATGCATGCATGTAAGCCAGTCATACAGCATGAAGGTACATTACTCTTCTCTTGATTTCATTTATGTTCTCTCCTTTCACTTCGCTTCTCTTCGTTTTGTTTCTCTCGTCTCCTTTTCACTTCTCTTCTCTTCTTTTCGCTTCACTTCCCTTCCCTTCTCCTCTTCTCTTCTCTTCTCTTCTCTTCTCTTCTCTTCTCGTCTCTTCTCCTCTTCGCTTGTCATTTCATCGGGTCTCTCTTCTCCTCTCTCTTCTTCCTTTATACTCCCTGCGTGTCTCCTTTACTTCTCTCAGGGCATACTCACACTTACTCTATATCTTGAATGTGTCTAATCGCATTCACGGCCAAATATGGATATATTATTGGGCTCGCGCGTGCCTTGGAAGGTATCTTCGTAAACTTGTGAACTGGTGTCTTAAGATATATGTCTGAAGTGGGCGTACCTTGCGGCACAAGCGATGGTTTTGAAATCAGCCTCTCGGTACTGAGGAGTCTCTACAGCATCCATCTCTGCATTACCTTAGCGGCTGACTGCGAGGTTGAGAAGCATCAGTACCGTTCCCCTGTGATGTAAGTTCTGCAGCGAGCGTGTGGTGGAGCTCTGCAGCGAGCATGTGGTGGAGCTATGCAGCAAGCATGTGGTGGAGCTCTGCAGCAAGCATTGGTGGAGAGTTCTCTCCCAACTAATGATGTGCTTGGGATCGTCTCTGTGCTTGAGCTTAGAGCATCTTGATTTCACCAAGGTGCGTAAGAACACGATTGCTTGTTGGCATCATTGTCCCCTCCCATCTCATCTATCCACTGCACACCTTCTGGGACCCCCCTCCCATCTCATCTATCTCCCTTGCAATCTTACGATTGTAGTGTTGGGGGTTTGTCTGTGGGCCCTTTAATGGCAGCGTAAGAGGTGAGTTGATCTTTTTCTCTGCATTGTTTTTATTTTTATTTTTAAAAGGCGAGTCACTCTCACCTTTTGGTCCATTGAAGACATTCGCATGAGCCAGGCAGCAGCAGCCTGCATGATAGTCTCTAAAGGTTTTTGGCAGGTCCTGTGAAGCATACTGAAATTTCTTTGCTTCAGACACAAACGATTGTCTGCAGCAGCTATGATGACCAGGTGAAAACGGTCATTATAGCTGTACTTGGGGCAGCTTCCAGGCTAGATGCAGCAGCTATGAGGACCAGGTGAAGACGTTAAGGAAACTAGACTTGAAAGTCGAAAGCGAAGGGAAAGTCAATTTAGCTCACGTGTGGAAGACAGTTGATATTAAGTGATTGGGGGGTTCCAGGTCGGGCTGTCATGTTTTCGTCTCTCTCTGCACTCTTCTCCTTTCTGCGTGTTTCTCTCAGCCACGCATGGGAGCAGCCTCTTCTTTTCAACCCCAGCCACAATTATTAACCCTTTTGAAAGACCAACGGTATATGAAGCTCAGTTCGTAGACCCATGAACTGTTGAAATACCTACCTGAGTTCGAATCAAGATGGACCTATATATAAATGAAATAAAGCAACTCTGAATTACCTGGGGCTGGTTGGTTTGACAATGGTGTATGAAAGCTGTTACCCTTTTGATGTTCAAAAGAAAGAAAGGAAAAAAAAAAACATGCCCTTCTGAAACCTAATGTCTGCACTATGATCCGGACATACGCTGTTTGTTCCGTTCCACGCAAGTGGTCAATGTGTGGGACGGACGGCATTCCCATCAGCGGGCTGTGTTTTCTGGCATCACAGCCCGCACCTGACCGTCTTCCCTCGAATAAAACGTACGATCGTTGCAGGCTTGCAGCCGTATATTTGGGCCAACTTTCTGTCCATATACAGTGATAATGACCGTGCCGCATGTGTTCTATTTGGGGAAAGGTGGTAGCACCGGAAACTACCTTCAGAATATGGTGATACCTACGCACCTAGGGTTCATATTTAAAAAAAAGGGGTGGATATGTACCCTCTCTGGAATGTGCTGCCACACATCGCTCTCCTACTCCCTTCCCCCTCCTTTCCCAAGGCCTGAATCTCCCATTGGGATTCCAACACTGCCTCATTCAGGCAGTTCCAATGCTACCCCAGTCGCCTGTTTTTTGTTTACACTGCCACGACTGAGTCAGTAAATCTTAGACAGTCAGTGGAGAGTGATGTTGCAGACTTTCACATGTTCCTTGACTGAGTGTGGCATATTGGGCAGCCACGCGGGCCTGCAGGGCCCGACCAGACGGAAAATAAGGGCCCTACAGGCCCTGTGTCATTTCAGCCTAAAAGCCTGAAAACGAGGGCCATTTTCAGGCCCTCATAAAGCCGACCTGCCCTGAAACTCAGGCGCCAGACCAGGGTTTAGCACAGGCCATTTTCGGCCTGTTTCAAGACAACCTTTGTTTGAACTTCAACGCCAGGGTCTGGCACGATTCGGCATTGGCAAGAGCAGCCTCCTGGATGGGCCAGCACTATATAGAACTGGCCCGCCCTGCAGGCTGCAGGTAGGGCACAGGGACTTCCCAGCCAGTTCACAGGAACTTCACGTGCGTTCAGGAGGCAGTCTTCAGGAGTTGCCCGCAGCACTCTGGAGGAGCACTGCAGTAGTAGCAGCTAGCGCTAGAGTAGTCTTCAGCGCTGGGCGGTGCTAGAAGGTAGAGCAGTATTAGGAAAGAGAGAGAAGGGCGGAGGCCAGGGAGACTTACCTGTGGCGCCATAGCTCCAGATTCGTCTTCGATGTACCTGCAACAAGGCGCCACCTTCACAGGTTAGTACTTGGTACGAGAGGGAGAGAGAGAGTTCTTCTTCTTCCTCCTCTAAGTCCACCATCTCTTCCTCACCCTCTCACCACCTGACTTCTCAGTATCTGCAGACTAAGAGAGAGAGAGAGAGAGAGAGAGAGAGAGAGAGAGAGAGAGAGAGAGAGNGAGAGAGAGAGAGAGAGAGAGAGAGAGAGAGAGAGAGAGAGAGAGAGAGAGAGATTGGTGACTTTAGGACTTGACGACATTTGGACTCAGACTCAACATTGGGGTTGAGACATTGGACGAGGGATTATTTGGGACCTGTACCGAAGACTTGGTGTTGACGACCTTCCCATCTTCCCCCTCTTCTTCATCTAATCCCCCTCCTCTTCATCTGTGTATGATTAGGGACTGGCTCATTCTTCCGGTGTGAGCGCCAGGCCCCTTCACACCATGGGATGATGATGATGTATGTTTGGTCGGCATTGCGACATTGATTGGTCGGATCATTGGTATTTTAGCCTTCCGCTGCGCTATCCTGTACTATGTGAGAGAGGCCGGTTCTTGTTCTGGTCTGTACTGTTAAGGTATGCAACAGTTTGGTATCAGAGCGGACCTCCCAATCAGAGGATCTGCCCAATCAAGGAGCCAGCTTGACTGATTGATTGATTGATTGATTGTTTATAAATCAAGTAGGACTTCGTCAAATCTCTGCAATTTTTTTTTTTTTTTCAACTCTGGAAATACGGTATTAGGCTATTAGCATTTCGTTTGTTTTTTTTTTTTCCTCTCTGTGGGCAGATTAGGTGAAATAGTGAGGTTGTCATATTCTCATAAAGTAGATCTATTCTTCTCTGGAAGTGGAACCTCCATTCTATTTTGCACAATTTTTTTTTTTCAAGATCGCATTTTTTCGAAAGTCAAACTTTGTGAAACCTGCCTAGATCTTGCTCATAGTACTCCTCCGTGATGCCTCACTGATATCAAATCGACAGATTAAAAAAAAAAAAAAAAAAGGGGAGGGGGGGGGATCCTCTTCCTTTTATTTTATTCTGTTGATTAGGACCGGGAATGGAAAGTGCAGTTTTGTTACCTTTCTGCGTTTCCCTCCCACCCAGCCCTTTGGGTCTCATTAGACACTCCTCATAGCGTCCTTGGGTCCCGAGGAAAAATCTTTGGGGTCGCCCGAGGATTTTCTCGCTTTCGTTGCACTCGTTCCTCGGGACGATCTCCAAGGACGCTGCAAGGATGGGCCGCGGGGCAGTTTATCAGAATATACGCAGCCGCGGGACGGGGCAGTGGTCGGTGGTCCAGCGTCTCTTGTCCGGGTGCAAGGTCGTGGTCCACCGCCGGGCTGCCGGAAATTTGAAATGGCTGCGGCGCGCTCATGAAAATAGGGAAAAGGCGCGCACGTGCATGAAATTCAAAATTTGAATTTCGAACCGGGGGGGGGGGGGGGGGGAATGGTGCCTGCTTCGTCGCGAGTGCACAGAGCCGTTCAACGATTGCTCCTCCAGCTCGCGCCTCTGTATTTCGTAAGAGGACGACGAGCAGCACATCGCCGTCCATATGTTTCAAGCGAACTGCTGCCACCACGTGTCCACAGTCTGGTGAAGTCTTGGCATGCTCGCCATCTCCATCTCCTTGTTCGCCCTCGTGAAGTGCAGGTGGCGGCGGAGCTTCGGGCCGTTGGCCGCTCCCTCCGGGCATCCGTCGTCTCCTGCCGCCTGAAGACACCCCTCGATCCTCCGTTGACCAGGGTCACCTGCCCCGCATCGTCGTCCGGATGCGGGTTCACAAGCACAGTCCGCGTGGCGGCGGACGAGCTGGTGCTGCCCAGGGTGAATGTAAGGTCGACTGCGCGACCGTTGTCGTCTCCGCGCATGCCTTCTTCGAGCAATTCGGTGAACGTCTGCTCGGGCACACCACCGCGGCAACTACACAATTGGCTGCCCCCCCAATCGTGGGTCGAACCGCTGCCAAGCGGGACACTTCTTGTGTCCTCTCCCTCCTCCTCCCCGTCCGAAGACTCTGGCAGCAGCTGCAAGTTGGGGGGGAGGTAATCGTAACTCGACGGACCAACCGGCCTTCGGGAGACGGCGGAGCTCTCACGACGGCGGCCTTCTGGAGGCGCCCCTGTCCACGTTCGTGGATTCACATTCCTGGCGTCCATGGTGATGGCTTTCTTCGGCCCTCATCTCCTGCGAGCGTGTCCAGGCGCTCTCCCGAGGACGCACACGTGGAGGAGGACGACAAAAAGAAGGAGAACGACGACAAGCACGAGCACTGGCAGCTTTTGGATGGCGTCTGCCATCAACACCTGACACCCTCCAGCAGGGCAGACACAATGACAGCGCAGGCCACCCAACTAGCAAAGCAAACGACGACAAACATAACAGGACAAACGACGAAAGAAGGCGCCCTCTGCCGTTTTACATAGCACGCGTACATCGCTTACACGCTGGAATTTTGAAACGGCCGACCCTTGTAGCCGTTTCTTTTCCCGCCTGCGGGGAGAGGGACCACAGAGGGCATCCAACGTTCGGGAGGCCGGCCGGCCCCGGCCCCTTGACCAAAGTAACCGTTGCCTTCCTTCATATCCGACACCCGAACGTTGGCGCCTGCAAGTGTCCGCCCACGGCCCGGTTGGACCACCTTTGTACCACCCTGCTGAAATTGGAGGACGACGATAGCTGCTGCCGCCGTCCCGTTTTTTGCGGACATTCGTTCTCCGAGCGACCTTGCGAGGTTCCTCGGGAAACGCAGCAAAATGGCTGTAGCCCGAGGAAATCCTTGGGGCCGCCCGAGGAAATGTTTTCACATGTGTTTTTCGGAATTCGTCTCCAAGGATAGGTGGAACGATCATTTCCTCGAGGAATTTCGGCGCCCGAGGAGTGTCTAACGAGACCCTTTGTCTGCATTCCCGGTTTGGTAAGTGCCACGTCAGCAACATTGCCACATCAGCAGTACCATGTCAGCAACAATGCCACGTCAGCAACAGTGCCATGTCAGCAACAGTGCCACATCAGTGGTGCCCCGCCACCATGACGGTTTCAGCTTTGGGCATGCCAGGCCAATTGGCCAACGAGTCCATTGACGAGTACGGACAACGGGTTCTAGCTCAGCTTGCACTGATCGAGGCTGAGGTACAGCGCCAGGCGGCAACCGAGGCTGCCTGCCTACAGGCTGAAGCAGAGGCAGAAGCCGACAAACAGCGGCTTCAAGCCGCAGCTGACGCAGACGCGTAGGCCCGCCGCAAGGAGGCCCAGGATCTGCCGCAGCGGCCCAAAGCCACTAGCATCGACAAGCTCAAGTTTTGGCATTTTGAACCATCCAAGGACCATGATGATGCAACACCGGAAGAGCAGCACAAGGAGTTCCTCTCCAAACTCGTGACCCGGTGGTTTACACTTGTAACCACCCGTAGTCCGAGTTAGAGAAACAACACTAGGAACTGGCGAAACAGCACCAGGAACTGGAGAACGTCCGACGGGCAGTGCGGAACCACAAGGATCTGCACGAGGGTGCTACATGTAGTACTTGGACACTTGATTCCCGTGTACAGGACTTGGAGCAAGCAGCACCAAGAGCAGACGCTGGGGAACCCAGCAATGCAGCCTCAACCCGCCAGTTGGAGGAGCGAGTTGACCATGTAGTCCCAATGCTCGGCGACATCAGCACCTTCGCCCGACCAGCCACCATCAACGAGCAGCTCGACACCTTGCAGACCGAACTCAGGCAGCTACACCAGGTGCGCAACAACGATCGCAGCACCAGTGCATCGAAGCACTACAATATGTCGGTGTTCCGGATCGAGAAGTTTGACTACTATACGTATCAGGACCCAGTCGTCTGGTGGCAAGGCTTTACAACGGAGCTTGGTATTCACGAGGTCCCCGAACATTTGTACATTGTGGCGCTATTCCTCAACGTCAAGGGCGGATGACAGATCTGGCTCAGCCACATGGCAACCATCCATGACATCAAGGTCAACAACTTACACAAGAAGATCTTATGGGAAGATCTAACGAGAGAATGGAAGAAGTGGTTCATTGTTGACGACACCCCGACACTCGCCATCAATTGCCTTTTCATCATGACTTAAGGCAACACATTGACGCGCGATTGTCTCACGAAATGGCAAAAGATTGTGGCAACACCCGATCTCGACTTGTCATTTCCGCATCTGCGCCGAGAGTTCTACAACCAGTCGTGTGCCGCCTTGAGCCTCGCACTCGGTGATCGCGAGTAGTACATGACCTTCGCCAAAATCATCGACAAGGTGAGCGAGATCATCAAGACCAACCGGGCTGCTGCACATGAGAGATCAGCGTGGCAGCCAGCTTATGTGGAGAAGGGAAAATTTGGTCCGCGTCCGCAGCCCGTCGCTGCACTCCAACCGGACAACATTATGGAAGACCTGACAGCCAGCCTAGCATCACGTGAGGGAGATGAGGTGGCCGCTGTCCAGCCGCGAAGCAAGAACTCCCGTGGAAAAGGGAGGGCAAAAACTGCATTGCCGGTCGGAAACGGACATCGAGTACCATGGGTCAAGTTCAACTTGACCGAGGCCGAATACAAGTACCGCAGTCATTACGGCTGCTGCTATTGGTGCAACAACATCAAGCACAAGACCTCCCAATTCCAGGATCAAGGCAAGGAGGATGCTCGACCTCACATCAAGTCGGGAAACTGAGTCGCCCGGGAGGTGAGGCGACTCCACCTCTCACTCTGCCAGATTCGGCCGCCTTGCTAGCGGCCTCCTACACATATGGGGAGAATGCGGATGTCGCGAGTCCTCGGTTCACTTACGAGGATTCCGTTGTCCACTTGGTCCCACCGTTGGACCAGCCACTCCACGTGCAACAATCCACCGCATGGACGGTTTCACCACCATCGGCAACCGATTCGGCAGCTTCGCCGCCAACGATCGTCGGGGATTCGACGTCATGGTCAAGACTTGAAGAACTCGACCCGTTGACGTTCGCAGACTTCGAATGGATGCCCTTTCCCCCGAGCGGTCGATTGCTGAAACCGCATTGCAACGTGCTCATGGCACAATTGCGGGATTACTTGCACACTGTAGTACCAGCTCCGTTGATGGACGCCGGAGTAGAGGTTGTTGACCTTCACGACTACGTTGCGAAGATCGACCTCGAGTTCAAGACACAACGGTACGACAACAACGACATGCCATTGTTGTACATACGCATTCAGATCGGAGAGGCGACCTGCAACGCTTTGATCGATTGCGGAGCTACTTGTAACTATATCAGCCAAGACTTTATGGTACGCGCTGGGCTTGGGCCACGCGTTCGGAGGAAGTTGCAGCCCACGCAAGTCACGTTGGCCGACGGTCACACGCACAAGTCAATCGAACGGTGCATTGATTCCGTCCCCGTGTACTTCACCCCGCATGCAAGCGAGGCCGTATCCTTCGATATTTTGGACACCCAGTTCGACATGACTTTGGGCATGTCATGGCTGCGAAGCGAGGATCACCCGGTGAAGTTCTACGGCTGCACCGTTCACGTTCCTGATCGGAACGGAGTACTAGTCCCATGCACTGTGCCTCCACCTCACCCTTCGATCAGCTGCCGCTTGGTGTCCGCCGCAAGCATCCGAGCTTCCATCACCAGGGACGACATCGAGGGGATGGGGGTGTGTTTTCTCCACGCCCTCCCTCCTCATGACATTCCATCGACGGACGCATCAACAGACCCAGGCATCACCAAACTTCTCGACGCCTACGACGACATGTTCGAAGCCCCGCACGGAGTAGTACCGGATCATGCGTGGTTGCATCTACCGCGTGAGCGAGGAAGAGTTAAAGTGTGCTACGGCACAACTCGATGACCTTCTTGAAAAAAGTTGGATCCGGCCTAGCTCTTCGCCATACGGTGCTTCCGTTCTCTTCGTCCGGAAGAAGAACAAGGATTTGCGGTTGTGCATCGTGACTATCGCAAGCTCAACGAGCAAACCATCAAGAACCCCGACCCTCTTCCGCGCATCGACGACCTCCTCGAACGGCTGTGCGGAGCTAAATTTTTCTCCAAGCTTGACCTCAAATCTTGATATGACCACTCGAGATCCGGCAGGAGGACCACTACAAGACCACGTTCAAGATGCGATATGGGCATTTCGAATGGCTGGTTATGCCGTTTGGCCTTATGAATGCCCTGACCACATTCCAAGCAGCTATGACGACGGAGTTCTGACACATGCTGGACAAATTTGTACTTTGACGATATCTTGGTGTACAACTGGAGTTTGGACGAGCATGTGAAGCACCTCCGCACCATTTTGGAACGTACAAAGCCAACCGCGACAAATGCGAATTCGCACGACAAGAGCTTGAGTACTTGGGCCATCATTATACGACGTGGCAAGGCATCGGTTTGCTTGCGGACAAGATCGAGGCCATCCGCGTATGGCCCGAGCCCACGAACATCACGAACGTTATGGCCCGAGCCCACGAACATCACGTACGTTCGCTCATTCATGGGATTGGCAGGCTACTATCAACGCTTCATCACCGGGTACTCAAGGATTGCAACGCCATTGACGAGAGTACAATCGCCAAAGGTGCCATTCATATTCGATGACGACGCACGCCGGTCATTCCAAGCACTCAAGACGACAATGCTCATGGCACCTGTCCTTAGCATCTATGACCCCACCTTGCCAACGAGAGTGACGACCGACGCTTTCGGCTATGGCATTGGGGCAGTCTTGGAACAACACGACGGCGACGATTGGCACTCCGTGGAGTATTTCAGCCACAAGGTGCCTCCCATCAACTCACTTAATGATGAAAGGAAGAAGGAGCTGCTCGCATTCGTGATGGCTCTCAAGCGATGGAGGCACTTCCCCCTTGGGCGTGGTAGGTTCACATGGGTCACAAATAACAACCCGTTGACCTACTACAAGATGCAAGATACGGTGAGCAGCACTATCGGACGATGGATGTACTTCATCGACCAATTTGACTTCACACCGAAACATCTCGCCGGCCTCTCCAATCGCGCAGCAGATGCACTCTCGTGAAGACCCGATCTTTGCGCAATGACACATCATGCCTTCTCATTCGACGAGGAACTTCAGCGACATTTCATTCGGGGCTACCAGTTCGATGCGGATTTCGCCACGCTATATGCGCAGCTATCTTGGGATCACCCGCCGGCCAGCCATTATCGCATCGTCAACGGGTACTTGCTTTTCCACTCGCGAGGCAAGGACTTATTGTGTGTCCCACGAGACCGTCGTCTTCGGACTCGCCTTCTCGGCGAATACCACGACTCGTGACTCGCCAGCCATTTCGGAGTCAATCGGACTATCGCACGACTTCGACAACTATTCCGGTGGCCCGACCTCATTACTGATGTCACTCGGTATTGAGACTCTTGTGAAGTTTGTCGTTGAAGCAAGCCCCGCAACTGCAATTCCTACGGCGAGTTGCGCCCATTGCCCATCCCACGGGAACCCGGCCTTTCCATTGCTATGGACGTCACCGGTCCGTTTCCCTGCGACCGCCTCGGGCTCGACGGCATCCTCACAGTCGTTGAACGATTGAGTAAATACGCGCGATTTCGCCCTTGCAAGTACTACGCCACAACTCCCGAACTTGCGCGCCTCTTGCACACCGGCTGGATTTGCAGCCACGGCGTACCGAAAGACATCGTCAACGATTGCGACACTCGTTTCATGTCGGCATTCTCGACTTCTCTCATGCAGGAATCCGGCACCAAGATGAAACCAAGTTCAGCTCGACATCCACAAACGGATGGGCAAACGGAGCGGGCACATCAAACCGCTCAAATGATGCTTCGTACGCTCATCCGTTCGGATCAGAAGGATTGGGTTGACCGTCTCCTCGACATCGAGTTCGCCTATAACACTTTGTTGCATCCGGCGATCGGCGTAACTCCATTCGAGTTGCACCACGGTGGCCGGAAAGGCCGTATCTTCGCTGATCTTCTGCTTCCACGACCAGCCGACATAGACGACGCTTGCTCTCCCGCCTCCGTTCAGAAGTACAGGGAATTGCTGGCTCACGCCGGTGCGAACATGCAAAAGGCTCAAGTTCGCATGCAGCAGCAAGCCAACAGGCGTCGCGTGCCATGTCCCATCCGCTCCGGCGATCTGGTTTGGGTCTCCGTGGAAGAGTTTGCGCTCCAACAGGATGTTTTGCGCAAGCTACTCCCCAAGTGGTTTGGACCATGGACCGTCCGTTCAGTCGCAGGGGACGAGCCTGATGGCCCATCCTTTGTGATCGACATCCCTCAGCATCTGCTGGTCCACCCCGTCTTTCACACCTCGAAGCTGGCGACATATACACCGGCTAAGAGCGACGACTTCCCGGGCCGACGATCGCAAGACCCTCCGTCTATGGATGGTCATCAAGAAGTCGACCGCATCATCACGGATAGCAAGTACGGCAGCAAGCCTCGACAAGACAAAGTTACCCTCAAAACATGCGATCCCGACGACACTCAATGGATTTCAGGAGCAGATTTGAAAGCATCCGCACCGCTGATCTACGCTAACTACGAACGACAAAGGTTAGCTAAGGACGCTTCACGACCTGCCCCTCCCACCCGGACTTTGGTTCCTCCCTCAGACAGGCAGCTTCGCCCTCGCAGGTAAAGCTCGGTCTTTCAAGGAGATGGGGGGTTGGCATACTGCGCAGCCACACGGGCCTGCAGGGCCTGACCAGATGGAAAATAAGGGCCCTACGGGCCCTGTGTCGTTTCTGCCTAAAAGCCTGAAAACGAGGGCCATTTTCGGGCCCTCATAAAGTCGACCTGCCTTGAAACTGAGGCGCCAGACCAGGGTTTAGCACAGGCCATTTTGGGCCTGTTTCAAGACAACCTTTGTTTGAACTTCAACGCCAGGGTCTGGCACGTTTCGGCATTGGCAAGAGCAGCCTCCCGGACGGGCCAGCACTATATAGAACTGGCCCGCCCTGCAGGCTGCAGGTAGGGCATAGGGCACTTCACGTGCGTTCAGGAGGCAATCTTCAGGAGTTGGCTGCAGCACTCTGGAGGAGCGCTGCAGTAGTAGCAGCTAGCGCTAGAGTAGTCCTCAGCGCTGGGCGCTGCTAGGAGGTAGAGTAGCATTAGGAAAGAGAGAAGGGTGGAGGCCAGGGAGACTTACCTGTGGCGCCATAGTTCCAGCTTCGTCTTCGATGTACCTGCAACAAGGCGCCACCTTCACAGGTTCGTACTTGGTACGAGAGGGAGAGAGAGAGTTCTTCTTCTTCCTCCTCTTAAGTCCACCATCTCTTCCTCACCCTCTCGCCACCTGACTTCTCAGTATCTGCAGACTACGAGGGGGAGAGAGAGAGAGAGAGAGAGAGAGAGAGAGAGAGAGAGAGAGAGAGAGAGAGATTGGTGACTTTAGGACTTGACGACATTTGGACTTAGACTCGACATTGGGGTTGAGACACTGGACGAGGGATTATTTGGGACCTGTACCGAAGACTTGGTGTTGAGGACATTCCCATCTTCCCCCTCTTCTTCATCTAATCCCCCTCCTCTTCATCTGTGTATGATTAGGGACTGGTGCATTCTTCCTGTGTGAGCTCCAGGCCCCTTCACACCATGGGATGATGATGATGTATGTTTGGTCGGCATTGCAACATTGATTTTTCGGATCATTTGTATTTTAGCCTTCCGCTGCGCTATCCTGTACTATGTGAGAGAGGTCGGTTCTTCTTCTGGCCTGTACCGTTACGGTATGCAACACTGAGAGACGAACATGGTCCGACCAATCGAGTATTATATGGGAATCTAGATCCTGTTGATTGTTTGAGACCTCGCTCAGTGTCAGAACACAGCGCGTTAAGAACGATGTGCACAGCGTAAGAAGAGGCATAAATAAAGCATGGCAACTGAATTATGAATGGAATACATACCTTCCGTTCTTTTTTTGGGGGGGGGTAAACAAATGGAATACATAATACATACCTTTATCATTGTATTGTTGCCTTCCCCCGTGTGAATTATGAGCGGTAACCGTCAGCTATGCCATGTCCCATTCTACGTAGGGCAATGTAATCAACCCATCAGTCAGCGGCAACAACAGAGTGCAACTCAAGTGTTTGCCCATTTGAATTAAACTAGCTCAAAAAAAAAAAAAAAAAAATGATCATTAAAATGAGTGCAAAATGATTGGTGGAATTTGGCGCAGAATAACGATGATAATGTGGGTTGGTGCAGCAGAGTCTTTCCAGAGCAGCTTGATCAATGATTGCGATGTGGAGAAGAACATGACTAATATCCATCAGGATTTGAAACATACTTGCAACCGCACCGTCCGGTGTGCTGTAGGGGGTCTGGTCCGGGACCTCCTCAACCTCCGTACAGGCCTGTACCTGTACCGTACAGGAGCGCACCCGTTCGGTACGGTTTCACGCACGACCTGTGTGGAGATGTCCACTCCCCAATCCGGTCCTGAGCTGAATCCTTTTTTTATTATTTAAGTTGATAAGCACTGCAAGGACCTGTTGGGTGCACCAGTCACCTTTTCTCTATTCCCACCCACATTTGCCACACCTGTTGATGCAGCAACCAGTCTGGACACACTAGGAAGACTGCTGCCGCCATTAGTTGCCATTGCCACATGGATCAGCGCCTGCCGCAACCCTTCCTTCTGCAATTCTTTTTCCTCTTCCGTCAATTCCTTTTTGCTCTTCTCCACCCCACATTTCCCCTTGGAACACGGTCCTGGGTGCCCGAGAATCTGGTGCACCCCACATTTCCTCTCGGAACATGGTTTCGGGTGCCCAAGAATCTGGTGTCGCAATACTTCCAGATCCACCATTTGCCACCCTTGCTGGCATCTTTCCCTGAGAACCCGTCGTCATGGCAATGCCGCTTGATCAAAGCGGAACTGTATTTGCAGCGTGTAATCGTGCCTGCGCACAAGGCCTCAGAAGAGAAGCCACAAAATCGGCCGTGTCCTGGGCCTGCTCCAAAGAACACATTCCCCCCCTCCCCCCCCCCCCCCCCCCCCCCCCCGCCTCTCCTAGTCCGCTCCCCCTCTGGAACCCCGTCAAATCAGGCTTGTTCCACCCCCTCCTGGCCCCCTACCCCCCCCTAAAACCCCACGAGAATAGCACTTCACTAATTGCCTATCAGAAACGGAAACAAACGGTTCCAAATTTCCATGAGGGAAAAAGAAAAAAGACAAGGCCATGAAAAGGAAAATAAGAGATGGAGGACGAAGAGGAGTAGGTGAGGAGAGATGGAGCAGGAGAGATAAGAGGAGGACAAGGAGGAGAGATGGAGGAGGAGGAGAAGGTGAGGAGGAGAGGTGGAGGTGGAGGAGGAGGACATCACAAGGAGGAGGAGAAATGATTGCAGTTCAAAGTTTCCATGAAGAAAAACAAATCGAAAGTGACAAGGCCATATTCAGGAGGAGATCGCGGGTCTTGCGTGACGGTCCCACGTGAGACCCGGTCCCCTCGTGAGACTCGGCGTGCCGGTTCCACAGGCGGAGCACCAGCGGTTTGTTGAACCACGCGACGCTTGGCCGTTCAAAATTTTTTGTTGTTTCCGTCCGCTTGGCCGTTCAAAATTTTTTGTTGTTTTCGTCGTGAGTGGTTTGTCGATTCGCGCGACGGCTCGGATGGGGTGCACGGGCAGTGCAGGGGTCTGGTGTTGGCATCGGGACGTGGTTTCCGAGTCCGGGGTGTGTGCGAACGTGCATGCATCGGCGGGTGTATGTTTCCATGTTCTAGCCGAAGATTCATTGGATGTTGCTCATCCTATCGATGGAAGTAGCATGGCGCGAGCCGCGAGG
>BFEA01000002.1:3260039-3275411 GCA_003427395.1 Chara braunii
AGAGAGAGAGAGAGAGAGAGAGAGAGAGAGAGAGAGAGAGAGAGAGAGAGCAGACGACAAGCACCGATGCCCGCCAAGCACAACATGGGAAGAAACAAGGGGAGAGCGAGAGAGAGAGAGAAAGAGAGACATGAAACAAAAATGGGACGACATCGGCGAGTGTTGCTGTGCGCCACGACGTAGTCGTGGCGGGGTCCACTTGTTTTTTTATAAAGGTCCATGTTTGTAGTAGAGGGTGGATGCTAGGCCTCAGGAGGTGCCTGTCGTTGTACTCAACCAGTGAGGGGATCAGATGGCTTGTGTCAACCCCAACGACAATCTTTTTTGTCCTCCAGGGGGCATCATTCGTGACCTGTTATATCCTAATCTTATCGCAAGTCGAGCCCTATAGCAGTGCGACCCATACCTCTCTATCTAAACCTGGACCTACACCAACCCGCACCTTCCAAGGAGCCACAGACACCCCGGGTGCTACCATAGGGACACCCCGAATCCTCGAGGACGACCCGGATACAGGCTAGGTGAACCTTTATCACATCATGCAGACTCTATGGGTAGCGAGCCACCCTTCTACATACAGTTCGACAACCCTCCCTCCCCTGCCTAAGATGACTCCCTTACCTAGGAACCCTTCCTCAGACTCATACCCCAACCGAACCCTCAATGGGAACTCAGACAGGTACCAACCCGGATGAAGCCCAGCCCACAAGCATCGTGAGATAAACCTGAAGCCCGCCCGTGGGAATCGTACATGCCTAACACCCAACCACTACCACTACTCAAGGGTGTGTGGAGAGAGCGAAGTGTACCTGGGATGCAGGATCGTACAATGTAGGTACGATCTCTCGTGGATGGACCATGAGGCTGGGAAACAACCATGGTACCCAGACGCGCTCAGTCTCTCCTGCAGAGCAGCCGATACGAACGAGGCGGCGCACTCAGACAGGCCCACAGATCCTACACAAAGTCCTATCTACCCATCCCCCCTCCCACCTATCAATCTACCCAATACTTCCCCCCTATCCACGGTGAGTACACAAGGCATGACCTAGAGATCATCGGACCATACTCAACACACAACCCACACGTAAACACTCAACACTCAACACTCAACACTCAACACTCATCAGACTTCCACAGGTCAAACCACTCAAACAGTCGTCCCCCCAAAGCCCACTACCAGCATACTGCAACCATGGACCTAACCCCTTGGGTGGTGCGCAGGCCGTGTCTGTATAAGTACTACGCGTCAGCCCAAGGGGTGTGTGCGAATGGCTGGGTTCAAAACTCCACGGCCTCGTGCACCGTGCACGTCCGCCATTATGCGCTTTCATAGCACCCGATTGAACTTCAATCCATGATGAATTCACACGTTCCCATAAACGCA
Organism: Chara braunii; assembly: GCA_003427395.1. NCBI lineage: Eukaryota > Viridiplantae > Streptophyta > Charophyceae > Charales > Characeae > Chara > Chara braunii. The sequence continues at coordinate 3,261,427 of BFEA01000002.1, forward strand.
TGCAATTGCAGAGTAGACTTGACGGAGGCAAATCCACACATAATCGGAGAGAGAGATGCATAGCTGAAGCTCATTAGACACGAGAGAGTTGAAAAACGAATTTCAGTTCTTACTCATTCCCTGTCCTCCTCCTATGAATCCAGAGGACTGTATTCCCAAGGAATCACAACCACGTTGTCAACAATCCCGAACAACCAAAACAAATGGTGAACGAAGTATGCAGGAGTTTTCTTCTTCCTCCTCGCCACCGCATACCCCTGGCTATGGCTGTCGTAGCAGCAGAACGCCAAAACTGTTCCCATAGAGCCAGTCCGAACTAGCAACCCTCCGCAATAGCAGCACCAGCTTAGGGCCCGCACAGAAGTGCAGCGCAGGAATCCTGATGAAGAAGCAGACGACCAATCCAGTATTTTGAAGAAGATGCTCCCTCGTGAGGAGGGACAACGAAAGAGCTGCCAACGGACATGATGGCAGCGCCCAAGACCCCAACAACAGTCTTGTGGAAGCTTTCATGCAGAGCTGCAAAATAGCAGGATTGAACTTCGGTTCCCAAACTGCAGCTATGGCTGGGCTTCAATGAATAAGATAACCTCGTCCAAAATAGCGCAGCAGCGCTCCAACAATGGACGGTCAGAGTTTCCCCAGCAGCCTCAAAAGAAAAGACCCCAACCCAATTTTCATTCCGCTACTACTCACGACCTAGACCTACGAGAGACTTCCCAAGGAGCAGCCTAAGACTCCTCTGTATCTGCACTGAAAATGGGGAAAAGGGGACCTAGACCTATGACAGTGCAAAACGAAAAAGGCTGAATGGCCTAAGACTGCCACAAAGGGACTACTAGTGACAGATATAGGAATCTAGCCCACGAGGCTCGAAACTAACGAACGAGACATGTAAATTGCAGGTCACGGGATCGAGTCCCGCAAGGCTCAAAACAAAGAAACAACAAACACAGCCACACATAGTTAGTGTACCACTCGCAGAAAGATCTGCAATTCATTGCAGGAGGAGGTGAGGAGGATGTGAGGAGTAGGAGGAAGAAGACAACATGACAAGGGGGAGGAGATACCATCCAAAAGTTTCCATGGGGGAAAAAAAATTGACAAGGTCGTGCAAGGAGGGTGAGAGGTGGAGGAGGGGGGATGGTAAGTGACGAGGCCATGACAGGGACGAGATGAGATGGAGGAGGAGATAAGGGGGAGGAGAGATGCTGAAGGAAAAGGAGAGGATGGAGAAGGAGGAGATGGGGAGGAGGAGGGGGAGGAGGAGGAAGAGGAAGACGTTATGATCCTGGACAATTTCGGAGTTCACATTCAGAAAGTACAATGCCATCCAATTGCGAAAAGAAACGAATGAACTTGAGAGGAGAGAGAGGGAAAGAAGAAGATGTACACCAGCAAAAACCAATGAGAATTCCCTTCTTCTTCGCCAACCACTGTCCTCCTCCTTATCTCCTCCCCTCTTTTTCAGCCAAGAAATAATAATACTAATGTTGAATGGCTGAACCAGAATCAATGTCCGAATCCCTTTTCTACTGCAGGCGTCACATGAGGTCCACCATAGCCATGACCACCCTTCGTCCTCCTCCTTCCACAGTCGAAGCTATGGCGGGCTACCAGAGCACCGCCCTGCTGTACCAAGGACAACACAAAGCAGCTATGGCTGCTCTAGCTCAGGCCGCCACGCCTGACTCTGCCTCGAAGCTTCTTGGTGTAGCTCTACCCCAACGGGGGCCTTCCAGATGCAGCGCCCAGCAAGGTGATGAAGATGGCATCCACCATAGCCAGGTAAGTACCTATGGCGCTCCTCCCTCCTAGTCTTGGTCTTCTTCCTTCTCCTGTCGTTGCTCCTCCCCAGCTGCGTTGCTCTTGATGCTTAGCGCTGCTCCAGCCAGCGCTCCAACCAGTGTGTCGCCAAACTTGCACACCGATAATGAGGAGCACCTTGCTCCTCCTGGAGATATAGCGGCCTGCTTGCCTCTTGGCAAGTGACTTCTGAGGTCACGTGGCCTCCAAGCAACCGGTACGTCCTCCCATCCGAAGGGAAACATCATTGCAAACTTTGATATTGCTCGTACAGGCCCTATTCTCAGACTGGTTGGACTGGTACTTGCCTAGACCTAGCCTACAACTACTGGGCCTCTAAAAAGGCCAACTTTGTCTTCTTTTGCTCGGCCCCAAGTACCCGACACATGTACCTCTACCTGGTGTGGTACTGACCTACTTGTTACTCGAGTGTTTTTTCCGCTGCTTCAAGTGCCGCGGGCCTCTTTCCCCGCCACTTGAGTGTTTCCCCCGCTGCAACCCTCAATGCCACGGCCACAGGTAAGTACCGGCCCTTTGGGCCGTCCACACGAACAAGTACGCTTGCGGGTCCCACACATACACTCAACCCGACAAGCACTCAGACATGCATGCAGACCAGCAAGCACGCACACACTCAGACTTAGAAAGCTCGGCAACAAGCGGGAAGGCATGCATTCCATTGGCAAAACTCAAAAATCAGTTGGGTCTCAGTCCGTGTTTGGCAGGTCCTAACACTACCCCCCTCTCAAGAGCGAGGTCTCTTCGAGTGAGTAACTCATTATGAGTCCCGGACAAACATAGTGAAGAGATTACGTGAGTACTCAGTAGCAGTGAGTTTTGCAGAGATTTTGGGAACAACATCAGAAGCTATTTGTGGTTCGTATGCTTTCACAAAGAGAGGTGGGTTGCGCATCAGTTCCTTCTTAGAGATCCAATGTAGGTCGTCCAAGAGGTGGTACATGAAATGAACCTGATATTGTCTGTTGCGTCCCTCCTCGATGTGATTTTTAGTTCTGACTATCTTGTGATCGCAATTGATTGCACGACGGATCATGTTCTCACGATATTTGAAGGTTTTAGCCTCGCGATATATAAACAACTTTGACATATGTGCACAAATGAGGAGGCACAACAATTACGCATGAAGGACCAAACTTATCACCAATCACGTCCAAAACTTCCCACGGATCATAATAGAGAGGGAGAAGTTTGCGTGACACCCCCTCTTCTTCCGAAAATTCAGACATCTTGACCCATACGTAACTTCCCACTTTGATTGTCGAAGGTGTGTGCTTCTTATTCGCATGACGGATCATGGCGTATTGTCGCTTGATCATTGCTGCAATGGCAACCTTGAGCAAGCGATCATACTTGGCGCTAAAGCCAGGCCCGCCAGGTGTTAGACCAGCCGGCTGTTCAGGGAATAAGTAGGAGAGCGGATTACGGATTTGCCAACCGTAATACAACATGTTTGGCGTCATGTCGGTAGATGATTCGAATGGAGTTGTTGTACTCCCTTTGATTAAATACAGAGCTTCATCCCACGCTTCTTGATCCGGGATAATTAAAGCGTAGAGAAGTTGAAACACATTCTGGTTTATTTCTCTGGCAAATCCGTTGACTTTGGGATGTCTACCAGATGTCATGCTCAGTTAGAGACCAAGGAGTTGGAACGTGAAGTCCTTCCACTTAGTACGTATGAAACGCGGGTCTCGATCGCTCACAAGGGTTTTTGGGGTCCCGAACTGCAAAATGTACTTTGGTGGAACTCACGGATCACAAGTTCACTTGGGGCATGAGGTGGCAATGAAATCAGTTTTAGGAATTTGGAAAAACGGTCAACAAGCACCATCACTTGCAACTATCCATATCTTACTCGTTTTTTCCATGTCCGTGAAGTCAATAGAGACGGATTCTTCGGGACCGTTGGGAATGGGAAGAGGTTTAACCGTTTGAGCAGCCCCATGGGCTTTTGTCTTGATGGTTTGATTCGTTGACAGACTTGATACTCAGCCACAAACTTTTCAGCACACCCTTTCATTTCAGGGCAATCAAATTGTTGTAATAGGTTTTTGTAGGGTTTTGCCATGCCGAAGTATCCACTCCGACCGTGAGCCAAATCCAAGAAGTGAGTGCGGAGAGGTTCATGGTTGCGTAGACACAAACGGTCATTCTTTTCGTAGCGTCGAAAAACCAGACCTTCACATTCGTGAAAATCAAGCTGATTGTTGGGGTCAGCCCGCAACCGCTTAAGGAGTGGTCTAAGGTATGGATCCTTGGCAACTTGCTCCACGAGTTCCTCCTTTAGTTTCTTCTGGAGGTCGTAGGAATTCACAAGGCGAGTTATATACTCGTGGTGGTGAGACAATGCATCAGCAAGTCGATTATAACAACCTTCTTGTGTCTTAATTCAAAGTTAAAAATGTCAATCTCATGGAACCAGCGAGTCAACGTAGGGGACAAGGTAGTTGTTCCTTGATCCATTTCAAAGTCGCATGATTTGAGAAGACTTTGAAGCGGCGTCCCAAACGATAGTACTTCCAGTGGTCCAAAATAATGCGCAAAGCATAAAGTTCGCGCATATAGATGGAAGTAGCTACCTTTTCATTGGGCATGCGTTTGCTGTAGAATTCGAGTGGACGCGAGCCATCACCATCTTGTTGCAGCACCGCGCCAATCCCGTATTGGCTCACATCCGTAGTGACTACCAATGTGAGTTTGGGATCCGCAATGCGGAGCACAGGATGATTCACCAATGCCTCTTTCAAGGTTTGAAAGGTGGTATCACATGCTTCATCCCATGTATAAAATACCTTTTTGCTTGTTAGTTTGGACAATGGGCGAGCAATGATAGAGAATTTGGGCACAAACTTACGGTAGTATGATGCAAGACCAAGAAAGGAATGCAATCCGCGGACATTCGCGGGTTGAGGTCACTTGTATATGACCTCACCTTGGCTGCCTCAGGCTCAAGACTTGCAGTAGACAACCGGTGCCCAAGATACATGACGCTGTCCGTCGCAAACTTAGATTTGTCTAAGTTGAGAACACTTCCTCAAGGTGCTTTATGTGTTCCTCGATCGATTTGCTGAAAATCAGAATGTCATCCAGATACATAACCACAAATCGACCAATCTGTTCACGGAGGACCTTGTCCATAAGACTTTGAAAGGTGGCCGATGCGTTCGTAAGACCGAAAGGTATTGTCGTGAACTCGTAAAACCCATTGTGTGTGTTGAACGCGGTCTTGTGCTGGTCATAAGGATCGACTTCAATCTTGTGATACCAAGACTTGAGATCGATATTGGAGAAGACTTTGCCCCCCCACCTACAACATCAAGCAAATCATCTATGCATGGCAATGGGTATGCATTCTTCCTTGTGATGCGGTTTAGACCGTGATAATCAATACACATTCGGAGCTTGCCTCCTTTCTTTGGGACAAACAAAACTGGTGCATTGAATTCAGATTCGCTCGGCTTGATCCACCTTTTGTAATCATCTCATCAATTTGCTTTCGGAGTTCCTCCAACTAGTCGGATCCCATACGGTATACACAACCTTTTGGAGGAACAATGCCTTATACTAACTCGATCGTGCAACCTTTTGGAGGAAGGACGCCTTACACTAACTCGATCGTGCGTTTGGCTGATCGCGTGGGGACTCCACGCGGCTCGGCCAGAACTTCCCGGAATCGATTGAATAAGCTTTGGATGTTTGTTGGGATTTTCGGGGGTGGGGGATCGAAAAAAGGATCACCTAAATCGGGTTGCAGTGTAGTAGTGAAGGCAACCGAATCTGAAGTAGAATCATTTGGACTAGAAGTAGATGGGGAAGTAGAAATACTAGAAGTAGGCACATTAGGCAAAATAGGATTTGTACTACCCGCAAAAGTAGAAGGCACATGAGTAGGACAAAAAAAAGCAACATACAATTGTTCTTCTGCCTTGCGCTTGCGCCACTTCTTGCAGAACTGCATTGCATTGAGATAAGTCACTTGGGATTCACTCTGCGCCTTCATTTCCCAAAGCATCATGCACCACAAAGAGATCAACCTTCCACTCAGTCCATTTGCATGGGACCGTAACCAGCCCAACCCAAGGACTGCGTCGAAGGGGTACTTGTCAAGTACATAGAAGTTGAGTGCATGTGTAACTGCCTTATCTTTGTCAAAGGTAGTGCGCACACCACTGACCGCATGCGTAGAGGAGACAACTTCCTTGTTGCCTACCTGGGTTTGGCAAGGGGTCTGTAACTCCACTTGCCTCATTCCCAAGCCCACCTTGCGTATCCCATGTGGACACATGAAGTTAGTAGTTACGCCACATTCAACCAAGACACGGAGGTAGCGGTGGTTAATGAGAAAATTGAAGAAGATTAATTTTGTTGTTCCTTGAGCACGCCATTGTTTCATCTCAGCCCAATCCTTAAGGTGGTAGTTGAAGTTGACCTTTTCGAACTCCTACCAAGGCTCATCATAGAGTACATGACATGCATCAGCCTTGGAATCAAAAGATGAGGGGGCTTCAAGGGAAGATTGTTCATCTACGTGAGGTTCGGTCTCCCTTGCTGTAGAAAGTGTTGATGCCAACTCTACGCCCGATTCGGGGTTCCTTGCAACCTAAAACAACTTTGGACTTTATAGTTGGGTTTTAGGCAATGCAGGCAAACTCTCTTCTTGATCCTAGCCTTCCATTCATTTTCGCTGATCCTAAGGTTCAACCAAGGTTTGGTTGCAACATCCTCGAGCTTGGCTGGGAACTTGGCTCCCTTGGGAAGTGGGATATAGTTTTTTCATTGAGTTCCGGTTTGGCCTTTCACATTGGCGGACTTTCTAAAGGCATTAAGTTTCTCTGCATCATTGTTAATATCGCATTCATGGGCTGAAGATGAACAGCATGTATCAGATTTCTGCTCTTGATTGTCATGGTGGGGTCATCTGCATAGGCCTCCTCATCAGCCTCCAACAGGTCATGCACAACAAAGCGGTTGCAGCCTCTAAATCACTTGCTGCCTATAGGCTTCTTGTTGCCTGCTGTAGAAACGAGGTCTGACTACATCCTGCATGAGGGAAAGTCAGTCCGTGTTTCCAATGAGATCTCTGCCTAGGCGATGTGTGTAAGTAGTGGGAACCGCACCTTTCACTACATCCATGCATGATTGTGCAGTCATTTCCAACTCGAGAGTGGCAAAAAGTCTGCTTACATACAATTGCAGGTTGTGCATGGTGCTCGACCATTTGTTGCGCTTGAGATTGTCAAGCTTGTTCCTTACTCTAACAGCAACATGTGGATCTTTGTATTGTTTAGTCGAGATCTCTTCCAGTGTGGCCATTTGGTCATGTCAATCTCAATCGTCCGACTTGCATAGCTTGTATTCCTAAGAAGCCCCGTACAGCGGGTTCGACGTTGGTCCCTAAAATCAAGGACTGGCTCATCAATTGAGTTCCCAATACCTCAAAGTAGGCTCTCATGGAGCTGATCCAAGACTCCACGTCTTCCTTGCCGTCATGCTTAGACGATATTTGTACCGCCTTTTTGTCCACGCAGGGACTGCTATAATCAGCTCCAACAAATGTTGTGTTTGAACTCAAGGCTGCAACAGTTGCCGAAATCCCTGCGCTGTCACTTATTGCAGCGGCAGCGGGGTCTGCACCTAATGCAGGTCCCAATTGAACCACACTTAGAGACAAAGAGGTAGAGGCATGGAGAGGAGCAAAGACTGACTGGTTAGCAGCATTGGAGGCAGGAGGTAGCGGGAGAGGATGCGTCTGCAGTTGACTTACCTGGCCAAAATATTTGGATATATGACCAGGCATTTCACTTTGCAGATGACAGTTTATGAGAGCACACACGTACTTGACCAGATCTTTCTTGACCTCAGTGTCAGCCAAGGAGGGGACTGTTTTAAAAACGGCCTCATTGTCCGCAACAACGGTTTTCCGCTTTTCCTTCTTTGCCTTCTCTTCCCTTGTCAGTCCTTGTCGTAGAGGACTCAGAACAATGGTTTGTCCTCATCGTTGGCCGCATCTAGTTGGCCCTTCAAGGCTACAGAGGCCTTTACCGTGGCCATGTTAGAACTACCGGGGTTCTCAGGCATTACGAAAAAAGACTCAGCAAGTCACTCAAGATGTGTGCTCTCTCTCTCCCTTCTCTCGCTCTTCATTTTATCCACGAGTCTCTACGGGCATCGAAATATGAACTCAAAAAAAGAAACAATTGAAAACCTCAAAGAAGAGAAGGTAGAACTCCTAGCCGGAGCGACATTACATTTGGACTAGAGAGCAACCATACAAAAAATAAAAATAAAAAAAATCAGATGAGAGATCTGATCCAGCATCTCAGCCTGATCAAACCGAATACGAGATCCCCTGGAGTCCAATCTGATCAGTTTCGTGGACGTACAACAAATTCAGACGATGAGTAACGACATGCAAATGAAGAATTGAGTGGTGTATAAGGTGCGAGTCAAGCCACAGACCGTGCGGTAAAAGTATACAAAACATGTCAATAGAGATTCCCTCGGCAGCAAGTGCTCTAGCCAAAGAATAAAACTGCGTCCCGGACAGAAAGAGAATGATCTAACGTCAAACAGATTTGGGCCTAAGGGGCCCTTCTTGCTTGGGCCTGGTCCCACTAGGTACGCAGAAGGTCCCAAGTAGGTCATCACCAAGTCCCAACCAAGAAGAGTCCCATATGGACCTATTTCTGCCTCTACCGAACTGGGAAACGAATTTCAACTTTGGAAAGAACCTATAGTCTACATCCGTTCAGAGACAAAAAGACAATGCACTGCAGAAAGATATGGTGTCCAAAGCAAGATACCTCATCTCTTTATCCATCAGGTGAGAAAACAGTTTGAAAAAACATACTCACAATCAAGACCACAGACGAGTAGGAAAAGAAACCCAGAGTAACCCCAACAGGCAATCAATGCCATGCACACGCATACATAGGTGCATGGCACTTTCCTGAGTGGCCCTAGAACTCACCCCCCTCTCATATGGTCCTCCTGACCCATTTAACACAACCCCTACACTAGTGTCCTCTTACTCCAGCACCAAAGTGCAACGCCGGATCCCCCGACGATGCTGAAGAACAAGGTAGCAACTTGCAGTCCGTAGATGCAGAATGGCTGGAACCTATAGTGCGCCTACTTGAGGGAAGCCCTAAGTCACAAAGTGTCTCCCTTGAATCAGATTCCAGGTGCGAGTGCCGCTCATTGTCGCCTCTCCCAATTGTCGCACCAAGTCATCTAGAAGTGTCTCGCCACTCCGATCTTACTCTCACACAACCTAGTTAGGTCAAGTGTCAACCCAACATGACCTAACTAGGTGGGGGCAGCTTCCCTTAACCACGCTGCCCCACTTTCCTCAACTTCCAGCCCTAACCTAAGTGGTAGCCCTCCACTTAGGTTAGGGTTGGAGCGGCAAAGTCAACTCTCGCCAGCAAGTAGAATCCGCTCTGATACCGGTGTTATGATCCTGGCCAATTTTGAAGTACACATTCATCAGAAAGCACAATGCCGTCCAATTGCAAAAAGAAATGAATGAACTTGATAGAGGAGAGAGGGAAAGAAGAAGAAGAAGATGAAAGAAAGAAGAAGAAGAAAATGTAGATCAGTAGAGACCAGTGACAATTCCCTTCTTCTTCGCCAACCACTCTCCTCGTTATCTCCTCCTCTCTTTTTCAAACAAGAAATAATGATAATATTGTTGAATGGCTGAACCAGAATCAATGTCTGAATCCCTCTTCTACTGCAGGCATCACATGAGGTTCACCATAGCGATGGCCACCCTTCTTCCTCCTTCCACGTCCAAGGCTATGGCGGACTACCAGGGCACCGTCCTGATGTGCAAAGGACAACACAAAGCAGCTATGGCTGCTCTATCTCAGGCCGCCATGCCTGACTCTGCCTCGAAGCTTCTTGGTGTAGCTCTACCCCAATGGGGGCCTTCCAGATGCAGCGCCCACCAAGGGGATGAAGATGGCATCCTCCATAGTCAGGTAAGTACCTTTGGCGCTCCTCCCTCCTAGTCCTGGTCTTCTTCCTCCTCCTTTCCTTGCTCCTCCCCAGCAGCGCTGCTCTTGATGTTTAGCACTGCTCCAGCCGGTGCTCCAACCAGTGTGTCGCCAAACTTGCACACTGATAATGAGGAGGAGCACCTCGCTCCTCCTGGAGATATAGCGGCCTGCTTGCCACTTGGCGAGTGACTTCCTAGGCCGCGTGGCCTCCAAGCAACCGGTACCTCCTCCCATTCGGAGGGAAACATCATTGCAGACTCTGATATTGCTCGTACAGGCCCTAGACTCAGACTGGTTGGACTGGTACTTGCCTAGACCTAGCCTATACAACTACAGGGCCTCTAAAAATGCCAACTTCGTCTTCTTCTGCTCGGCCTCAAGTACCCGGCACATCTACCTCTACCTGGTGTGGTATCGGCCTACCTGTTACTTGAGTGTTTTTTCTCCGCTGCTTCAAGTGTTGCAGGCCTCTTTCCCCGCCGCTTGAGTGTTTTCCTCACTGCAACCCTCAATGCCATGGCCACAGGTAAGTACCGCCCCTTTGGGCCTCCCACACGGACAAGTACCCTCACGGTTCCCACACACACACTCAACCTGACAAGCACTCAGACTTGTCAGGCAAGGCATACAGACAAGCAAGCACGCACGCACACACTCAGACTTAGAAAGCTCATCAACAAGCGGGAAACTCAGCAAGGCATGCATTCCGTTGGCAAAACTCAGAAATCAGCTGTCTGTCTCAGTCCGTGTTTGGCAGGTCCTTACAACATGAAAAGGGGAGGAGATACCATCCAAGTTCGAAGTTTCCATGGAAAAAAAGGCGACGAGGCCGTGACATTTTAGGGTCAGAGCTGCAGGAGGAGGAGCGGAGGAGGAAAGATGGACTAGGGATGGAGGAGGACGAGGAGAGATAGAGGAGGAGGAGGAGGAGGGATGGAGGAGGGGGAGGAGGAGGGATGGAGGAGGGGGAGGAGGAGGACATAACAAGGAGATACCATCGGAGGAGAAGGACGTAACAAGGAGGAGGAGATACCATTGCGGCTCGATGAGATGGAGGCCGAGAGAGGGGGGAGGAGAGATGGAGGGGGAAGAGGAGGAGGCGGTGAGGAGGAGGCGGAATACAACATGAGAAGGGGGAGGAGATAGCATCCAAGTTCGAAGTTTCCATGGAAAAACAAGTGACGAGGCCATGACAAGGAGGTCAGATCTGCGGGAGTAGAGATGGAGGAGGAAAGATGGACGAGTAGGGATGAAGGAGGAGGAGGAAGTAACAAGGAGGAGATACCCTCGAAGCTCATACTTTACATAAAATGGTGACGAGAGCTTTGACGAGGAGGAGGGATGGAGGAGAAGGACGAGGAGGAGGAAAGGAGAAGGCAGAGGAGGAGAGGTGGAGGAGGAGGTTAGGATGATGAGACATGGAGGAGGTGAGTAGGAGGAGGAGACACAGAGGACGAGGAGCAGCTTAAGAGGAATGGAGATGGAGGACGTCGGGACTGGTGGAGAGAGACCATCACACTTCCAAGTTTCCATATACAAAGAAAAAAAAGTGTGATGAGGGGGTGATGAAGAAGGTGACAAGGAGGTCAGGAGGAGGGGGAGCAGGTGACGAGGAGGTGCAATAAGGTGACGAGGAGATACACTCGCAGTTTGAAGTGTCCATGAGGAGAGGACGTGATGAGGACTGGTGGAGGTGAGGAGGAGATGTGGATGAGTAGGAGGACAACAAGCAGGAGGAGGTCATGAAGACATACCATCGAGGTTCGAAGTTCTATGACGCGGACGAGAAGAGATGGAGGACGAGGAGAAGGAGAGGAGGATGACGAGATGAGGAGGGGGAAGATGTAGAGGAGGAGGGGGAGGTGGAGGACGTGAGTTTGAGAGAGAGCAAGCGGGCTGGTGGAGACCCACCTGGGGCCTTGTACGGCACACGGTAGGGGTGCGCGTGTGCGCCAACAGCCCATGATTTGGCGCACGACGTGAGCTTGCATGTATGATTTGAAATCATTATAGTTATTTATCGGCAGCAGTTGCGTGTGCAACCTCCCCCCCCTCTTCTTTCCCGTTCAACTGCTAACTGGCATGTACGAGTGCAATGCCTGGCAGTGCCTTCTTTTCTGCGCCCAAAGCATGAGAGAGATGACAACTGAGCTGTATATCTCAGTTCTGGGCCTGACTGCAGCCCCACTCCCTTTGAACCAGTCTTGCAGTATTCGGCTTTTTTTGCTGCAGGATCGGGTGAGCTCATTTCTGAAGATGACTGCAAGCAAGGACTTGCAGTTGTAAAATGCCCCTTTGGGATTTCCATTCGAGGCAGCGGCCCTTTGTAGCCATTTTGCGCAGCAAGACCACTCAGTCTCGATTCCCCCGTTTTGAAGTTCAATTCCGACGTTCATTCTTTTGCTCCTCTTCAGATTTCCTTTCTAATTTCTATTTCGAATTTTCCCTCTTTAGTACTTTTTTTGGTTATTCCCCCATCTGCTCCCCCCTCCCCACAGCGCCTTTAGCTTCCTGCGTCTTTACAGTGGGTCTTTGTTCTTTTGCTCTTAAACCACCAGTACTTGGCCAAGCTATCGGCCGTGGGGAAAAATAGAGTAGAAGCGTTTGTAGTTGGATGAATGTGGGCTCTGCTGTAGTGGACCGTACATTTCCTAAAAGTGTGGCTTGTTGACGGCATGACTTTAGGAAGTACTGGTGGTTTAATCGGGATAATTGGGAAGGTAGATGGGTAGCCAGATTTTATTCTTTTTTTTTCTTTTCTTAGATTTTGTTTGCAGCCACCCGGGAGGTGTATCTTTGTCTTTCCACTTCAAGTTTCCTGAATCTCTAGGTCTGTCTGCCACCTGTCATGACTTCAGTGAGCGCACCCGGAGTTTCTTTCAGGAATCTCTTGGTCAGTCTGCCACTTGTCAGCTGGTCGTATGTGGTTGTTGCACGGTAAAATTGGGTAGTCAACACTTGTTATGAGTCGAGTGAGTGCCACCTGAATGCATAAGGAAGGAAATGAAACGAAGAAGGACATGAGTACTCGGCGGGTAGGGTCATATGTGGTTGTTTGAATGGCGAAATTGTGCGACATAAACCCGTCATCCATGTCATGACTTCAGTGAGCGCACCTGAAGTTTCTGTCGTGAATCTTTGGGTCTGTCTGACACATGTCAGCCAGTCATGTGTGGTCGTTGAATGACAGAGCTGGGCAACAGACGCCTGTCAAAGGCTGTCATGAGTTGAGTGTAGAGCACCCGAATAAAAGAAAAATAAGGCAGAAAAACGAATACAAAACAGAAGCTGGCGCTCAAAAGCTCAAAACAGAATAAATAAATAAAAAAGAAGGAGAAAGTGGGGCGCAAAAGAAGGGCGAGCAAAAAAGGATAGCGAGCGGATTGAGATCCCCTTCCTGAACCCCTGGCTCTAATAGAAACGCCCGGTCCAGAAGTCCGGATTTCTGAAAGGGGAATGGGAAGTGTGAATAGTACTGAATACCAACTGGCCTTACCCATCTTCACCCGAATAGAAACGCCCGGTCATTATCGCTGCATCTGGACCGAAAGTTGTGCCAAATACAGCTATAATGACCGGGCGTTTTATTCGGGTGAAGACGGTAGTTCAGATGGCACCACACATATGATCTGTTGATGTTGAAACACATACCTGAGTTCGAACTCCAATGGAGTCAGATGAGTGAAAATAAGTCTGAATTTACCTTGAGCCGGTCGGTTCAAAGGTGATAGCTTGAGGCCAGCCCTCTTTAAAGGGGTGGTGGGAAGAGAAGGAATGGAGTATGAAATTGCCACTACCATTATGATGCCCTCAAGCTTCTTGAAATGCAAATTGGGGGGTTGGGGGAGGGGGGGGGGGGGGGGGGGGGGGGAGGGATCGGGAGACGACAGGAATTGTGAATTTGTTTGTTCATGGCATTATCCACATTTCCATCTTTTGATGCGGAGATGCAGAAAGCAGATCGATTCAATTGCAATTTTCTGCACCGCTCCACAAACACGTCCAGTTTCCTGTCTTTAATAGCGGGACCGTGGCCCTGAAGAACAATGCTGCCTTTTTCTTGTGGAAGCCTATGTCCTGTGAGCTTGCCATGTGGATTTCCCCCCCCCCCCAAACTCCCCCACCCCCACCCAAACCTTCATCCGTCGATCGTTT
>BFEA01000002.1:3292920-3318095 GCA_003427395.1 Chara braunii
TGTGTGTGTGTCTGTGTGTGTGTGTGTGTGTGTGTGTGTGTGTGTGTGTGTGTGTGTGTGTGTGTGTGTGTGCGTGTGTGTGTGTGTGAGTGTGCGTGAGTATTGCAACTGAAGCAGATGCTGATGCATGAGCTGCACATTCCACCACAGCTACTGCAGGTGCTACTACACCTCCCGCAGCGGCTGCAGGTGCTGCTACAGCTGCTATACATGTTGCTGGACCTGCTGCAGATCAGCAGCACCAGCTGCAACAGCAAGTAGAGCACATGCAGGTATTGCAGCAGCGAGTGCATGCACATACTGCAGGTGCTGCTGCAAGTGTTGCCATGGGTGTCGCGGCTGCTGCAGTAATTGCAACACGTATTGCAGTACCTACAGCAACATCTGCAACAATCGCAGCTGCTGCAGATGGTGCTGCAGGTACTGCAAAATGCGTTGCAGCAGCTGCATAAACTGCACAAGTTGTAACTGCTGCAGCAGCAGCTGCATAAGCTGCAAAAGCTGTAACTGCTGCAGCAGCAGCTGCAGCACCGATCAGAGCATGTGCAGCAACTGCAAGTGCTGCACCTATGACAACCGCTGCAATTGCTGCAACAGTACCTGCAGCACCGACAGCCGCTGCAGATAGTGCTGAATATATTGCAAGGCATCCTGCAGTAGTTGGAACACCTATTGCAGTATGTGCGCCACTTGCAGTTGAAGCAGATGCAAGTGCTGCAGCTGTTGCAGCAGTTGCAGTACAACACCTACACCATCCACACATGGTACTGCGCGTATTCCAAGACGGGCTGCAACAGCTGTAGATGAAGATGCTGCAGCAGCTGTTGCAGCATGTGCAGCACTTGCAGCTGCTGCCACAGCAAGTGCTGCAGGTGCTGCAACAACTGCGGCAGTTGCTGCTGCAGCATCTGCACCTGGTGCCTCTCACAGCCCCATCCAACTATTCCGCCCCTCGCATGCTCCTCCCTCAAGACCCCCCACCCCCCTTTCCCCATTCACCCCCTTCCCCACCCCCTACGCACCAATGCACGACCAATGTATATTCTTTTTTTTTGTGGGTCCCTTGGCACCCACTTCACCCCTCACACCGGCGAATCACAAAAATCAGGGTGGCGGGATGATTTTTTTGAACCCTCTTAAGTCCCATAATTGACCCCCTCGAAAAATTATTATTATTATTATTATTATTATTATTTTGGATGGGGGGCCGCGACCAGCCCTGAGTAGCTGGAACCTCGCCCCCAACCCGCAGAAACCCCCTGCCCCTGGACACTTCGGTCGGCCGCCAGTCATTAGTGTGACGGTCACCGGACATGGTGATTTATAGTGTTATTCCTTTTTCATGTCTTGGGATCATCTTGTTTGTGATGTTAAAAGGTTGATCTAAACTGTTTTCATATTTGCATGATGCTCAAAATAGAAGACAAACTTCTGTGCGTTCATGAAATTTTGTACTTCACGATCAAAAGAGAAGACGCATGCATTCACATGTTCTTCATAGACGCACTTTCATAGCATGACATGTGTGGTGCTTGCAGCCCATCGACGATGGTGAAGCGGCGGATGTCATGTGTTGACCTTTGTTGTTATACGCGCACACACACATTTTGGATTTCACAAGCGAAAGAGAAGACATGCATTCACATGTTCTTCGTACATGCACTTTTCTATCATGACATGTGTGTCATTTGTATCCCGTCAAAGTTGGTGACGCAGTGGATGTCATGCGTTGACCTTTATTGTTATACACACACATACGCACACACATTTGGATTTTACTATCGAAAGAGAAGACACATGCATTCACACGTTTTTCATACATGCACTTCATATCATGACATTGTCGAGCGCATTGGTTTCCGCCTTTTTCGCAAAAGGCAAGAGCCCTCCTGACCATGTCACCCAGGATGGATAATTCCTACGAACACGAAGACGGGCGCGGGCGCATTGCCACCTCGCCGCTCTAGCCGAGTGCGTTGGTCGTACCTCTCGTGATCCCCTTCAAAGGGGTAAAATCCCGCGAGGCATAACTTGTTTTCTCTAAGGGGGCGTTACGACCTTTAAATGATGTATCCATACCAAGCTACTGACCCACGTACGAAAACCTTTTAGATGCAAATGTTGAGGTAGGTCAACCGATGACGTTTTACTCGTTCGGTACAGTGGAGGTACATCTGAACCCGAACGCTCTTTGTTCTTTTGGGCGCTGATCTTCTAAGTACGAACGAATGTCGGTCGACTACAACGGTTTCGGCCAAGTGTGATACCCACGATTAATCTTAGGCCCTTTAAATTAAATCATACAAAAGATAAAATGGAAAAAAAAAATCAATACTACGTAGATTCAGTTGCACAAGACCGGCTCAGATCGCATCGGATACAGCCAAACCGACGTGAAAAGTCGACGGTTTCTACGTGCATACACATTAAAGACCATTTCCCCTCACAGATTAAGCTTTTGATGTCACCAGTGTTTTTTTCTAATAATGACACATATAATGGTCACTCCAAGAGGTTGCTAAATTAAGCCCCTTTAAGTGAGATTGAGGAAAACTCAATACCCCTCTTAGTCGTCGCATAAACCTTTTCAGAAGTGCTATGGGGTACTCCTCCTCCTCGCTCGAGCACAAGACTCGAATCGCAGAAGTCGGGTCGCCTCCACCGAATCGACAAGAGTACCCCTCCGTACAAAATGGTCCACTCTTGGAGCGATAACAAGGTTAACTCCTAAAGCAACGAACCTCTACCCACGAAGCCTTCTAGAGCGAGGGAATGCACTACCAACTCCGAATGAAAATCATTCATCCCTTAGAGTTAAAGGAGGTACAAAATGGGAATCATTTGGACGAGCACAGACGAGTAAAGTCGTTCGGGCTATAATGGGTAGCCTTAGAAGAACACTAAGTCCACTTGACTTCATCTTCAGTATGTTCGCAGGGCCCGTCAAATTTTTTCATTTCAAGATACAAGTCATTTTTCGATCTTGGCAGGTAAGAGGTAGAAAAAATACCATTTTTTTCGTCATTCCTAAGATAGGTGCGATCAATTTTTTTTACAAACATCCTTCTACATACCTATACACCAAGCCAAACAACAAGTTCAAAGGGATCTAACAAAGCCCCATATTCAAGTCATACCTCACCTTTCACCTCCATGACTCTCACAACCCTACTCTACCGTTTATTTTCGAACATTAATCGGATAGGTCAAGCATAGTGTGGGTAAACATAAGGTGTGAAGGGGATTTCGAGTCTTCCACTGACCTTGAGTGATTGAAGAACAACGTTGGCGGACCCAATCAAGAAAGTCAGGTAATATCTTAATCAAGTAGAGGAACAAACTTCATAAATGTCAAATATATATGACCAACAACTCGATCAATCGTGACCCTCGCAATAAGAAAGTAGTCCACAGTTCCTCAATAGACTCAAATTGGGGGAGGTTGTGCCCATTGAAAAAAAAACTTAAGTGAGATAATTTTAAAAGAGGGCGGTCCCAAAGTAAGTTCCATGCAGTCCCAGTATCCCAGATGGTCCCTTTGCAGTCCCAATGGTACCACAAAGTTCCACTGACTGTCCCAAGTTCACCCAAAACGTTCTCTGAGTCTAAATAAACTTGTACGTTGTCGCCTGCAGCATACAATAATCAACCTTCAAAACAATAAAACATGGTTCCAGGTATAAACTTGACCCAATCCATCTGTCACGGTTTTTCCATGAGACCATTCAAAAGGAGATAGACCATGCTGGAAGAAAATCCAACCGCACGTCCCTCAAAAAAAACTTATGTTGTCGTTTCGGTAGTTCGACGACATGTGTCCTAAAAATTGTTCCACTGTTATACAATAAATTCGGTTGTACGTCCCCTTGAAACCCCTTGCAATCCTCGTGTTCCGACAACATCTTGCCACAAAACGGTGTTGCTGTCATGCAAAACTCCAGCAGCACCTTCCCTTGGGAAGGCCTTACATCGCAATAGCAATCCGACAACACTTGCCTTCAAAACCTTGATGCTGCAGCCTTTTTTTTTTTGGCAAATATCCTTCTCAATTCTCGCCATTGACGCGCCGTTAGCCTGACAGCATAACCCCCTTAAAAACGTTTTGTTGTTGTGTCAAAATTTTGACAGTATAACCTTACAAAATGGGGTATAGATCGAATGACGTTGTGGGCCAAGTCCTTAACCTGTGTTCATTGTTGTTTTTTTTTCGACCTGTCCTTCAAATTTAATGCTTCGTTGCTTTGAAAAAACAATGACTAGTTTAAACCACCAGTACTTGGCGCAACCATCAGCCGCAAAAAAAAATAGAGTAAAAACATTTTTAGTCAGATGAATTTGGGTTCTCCTGTAGTAGGCCGTACATTTCCTAAAATCGTGGTGCGTTAACAAGCACGACTCTGTGAAAACTTCCACTCGCAAAAAAAAACCATGTAGATATAAGTTGTTGAACGCTACTTGGTTTAGGTCTTACAATAGGTTCTTTATCTTAACCATCGGTATCTTTGAGTTTTTTTTTTGCAATGTCGATAAGTACAATGTGCCTATTTTTGTTAAATCGGTGTAGGCGAACAATCGAATTTGTTTCTTTAGGTGCCACCAAGTGGCACCAACCTTTTCATATTGGTAGGTTGAACACTACATGATATAGTGTATTAGCATTTATGTTGAAGAGGTTTAAGCCATTGAACCATACGTTATGTTTTAAATCACTACAAGACGTCTGCGTTATATTTTAAATCACCATTGATCCAAACGTTATTTCCATGATGCGGTTTTTTTATTTCAGACTTGGCCTACTGAGCCAAAAGGATGGGCATCTACTAGTAGCAGTTGTGGGGGGGGGGAGGATGTATTCTTTCATCGTTATTTTTTTTTTTGCCATGAATAAAAATTAGTGTAATATTCTATAAAAAAATCATTAGTTAGTTTTTATATTTTTTTATCGTTTATTTTGATCAATAAAAGTTATTTAATGCATTCTTTCGCCGCCATTTTTTTTTTGCCATGAATAAAAATTAGTGTAATATTCTCTAAAAAAATCATCAGTTAGTTTTTTTTTATTATTATTATTTATTTTTATCAATAAAGTTATTGAAGTTAGCGCATTTAACATTCTGGAACAAGTGGCCAACTGGCAATGACAATGCCTACCCGCCAGTATTAAATCTTAATGATTTGACGACCTATAATACTTACCCTTTAAAAGTTTTAGATCTCTTTTGGACTTCTACCGTCTTCAACTGGATAAAACATTTGATCATTACAGTTGTAGCTGATACAACTTTCAGTCCAAACACCGCGAGAATGATTGAGCATTCTATTTGGGTGAAGGTGGTAGTCGCAAGGTATGATCGCTCTTATATTTTTCAAAGGTGTCGGTTCTTGCAACAAAATTGGTTATCTACAAAATGCAAAACATGAATCATCGCGCAACTTCTACCATCATTATACCCCATTTTTAATGGGCATACTTTAAAAAATTATCGCATCTCGACACATACGTAACAATCCACGACAATAGTTTTTTTTTTTTCCCCTTCTAAGTTAGTTGTAGTGCCCTGCCAATGAGGCAGGGCGCTTTCGACGGACAACCGATACTTGCAACGAACGGGACACTCTTACATGTACTCAAGATTCTGTATCAAATAATTTTTACGCCCAAAGAGTTATTGTTGGTTTTGCTTTTTTTTTCGTAGAGTCGTGTTTGTTGAGAGCTGTAACGCCCGTTGGGAGAGCAAATTCTCACTTGTGCCCAATGTTTTGTATCTCTCAACAAATCTCGGTCGCTAGAGAAAAATGGTGGGGGGGACGCAGGCCACAAAGAGGCTCTTGCTGGCTCGTTATTTTTTTGCAAAATGCATTTTCAACCCCTGAAAAAGGTGCGTTGAAAGTAATGAGGTTTAAAACTTAGGTTAGATAAACTTCCATTTTCAAGGCTGTTCCAAGTTTGGATGTAGTAGTGTTCAGGTTAGTTTTACACATAGGTAGGTTATACTTTAGAACATGGAAATACTTGTCGGAAATCGAGGCGTATCATGCTCAACAATAAATGTTGATCTCTCTCTCTCTCTCTCTCTCTCTCTCTCTCTCTCTCTCTCTCTCTCTCTCTCTCTTAGCATTAAGTGCGCAGGTGATTGTGTATGTGTGGCGTAAGTTGTACGTTGAAAACTGACGTACATCTGAATTTTGCCTCATCCGTCTATCGCTCGGTTTCTAGCTTTGTCCTCATGTTTATCTATGTTTGTCTTTGTCTCTTTCTTTATCTATCTATTTTTTTTTTCTCTCAAAAGGTAAAAGACAAATTAAGGCCCTTGTGATTATATTCTCTGCGCCAACACGGTTAGCTTCTACCCTGTTTACAATGGTATCCCGCTTTCAAAATTATTGTGGTCTTGAGATAGATACGCCCACCCACAATATCAGTGTCTTAGGGTTAGATCTCACCACGAGGCTGAGAAAGTTATTGACCGCGTCTTATGATTGTTTCCTTTTTAGGCCTGTACTGCTTGCGGAAACGAACTCGCAGTGTGCATATTAAAGGATGCTACATAACATCCCAACTTCGAAAACTGCGAACTACCGGTCCCTGCAGGGCACAGACTTTTAAAGAACATGATGCAGCGACGCCCAATAGCAAACCCGTTTCCACCGTTTTCATCCTCGTGGTGCCCCCCCCCCCCAACCCCGCTCTGCTCTCAAGTTTTGTCCAAACGGAACGGGCATCGTGAGACAGTGCCCAATAGAAACATTTTGTGGCAGCAAGAAAAGCAAGGATCCTTGGACCATTAAACTTAGAAACATGCCAGGGGTCAGTTCAAAAACCTCCCCAAACAAGCATGTGGACCAAGTCATTCAACTTAGAAATAATGTTTGGTCCTCAAAAGAAACCGTGCAAGCCCCAAAAACAAAATCACAGTAGTCAGGTCATTCACCTTAGAAATATTATTTGACCCTTCGTAAGGTAAATGTCAAAGAAACATTGCAGTCATTCAACTTAAAAACATGTCTGGCTCTTTTTGTGACCCACAATCTCAATCAAGACCACCTTTCTCCCACCTTCCTCCCCAATTAATCCCTTTTAGTTTCGTTTTCAAACAGTAAAGTAGATAAACTTCGAGCGTGTATTCCTTTTACTTAGTCTAAATTCAGTTCTGAGTAAACACAATCCATAGGGATGCACAAATGCATTGCGATCAGCATAGAAAAATGTACTGGTTGGGTACTGATTGGGCGGGGTTAGCGGGCTCACACAAGGTAGAGAAGGGTATACCTGACAGTTCTCTACCTCTAGAACTCCTCCTAGATCTAGGTAAAGCTATCACAATTGGTGGGTGGACCTCCGACAAGGTTTTGCCGCTGTCTTGTGGGTTGCAATCCCACCGGCCGCCTTCCCTTCCAAAATCAAATTAAAGTTAGAGTAAGAAGGACAGAACAAGAGGTTTTCGACTTTCGAGGTACAAGAATGGTACAACTCAGCTCGCGCGAGAGGGCCTTGATATCTTCTAGTTTAGAGTGGTCCGCAATGGTGGTCAAAAGTCGCATCAAGATGATCGCCTGACGACTCTTCAAATTGATGTAGTGCCCCCCTTGCGGAACCTGGCCACTTCCCCAAGTTGATACATTGTTCCCATTAACTAACCGCTGGTACACAGCCTAAAAATACCACGTTCAAATAGAGCACACCCCTTGTTGCTCTATTCGAAACGCAGGTGAAATGAAGTAAGATTCAACTGAATACTGTGTGCACAATAGTAACCAGAGTAGCACTTGCAGTAGACTCGTCGGACTCTAGCATCGGTTTCAACCGAAATGCACAACTAGCAAGATACGATGACACACAAAGGAAGTACCGCCGCACAACAAATAATCCATAAGCGGCGATTGCACTTCCTTTAGCCGATGTCTTGAGATTGCATGATCCCCCACTTCTCCAAGTAGCGGCTCGTACGAGGGGACCACCCATCTCTTGACCTACTGTCGGACCAGTTTGGACGCAGACCTCTGATCTGCAAATAGTAATGAAAACCAGGTAGCGGAAAATTGTTCAGCAAGCAGAAACACACTGGTATGATGCTGGTGGAGATCCAAAATAAACGACCTCACTCTAAAAAAAAAAGTAGGTACCCAGTACCATTACTACTGCGGGCAAGCTTCTCGTCTCCTTTACGGTTGGTGTAGTGGCGTCAACTTGTGGTTTTGCAATACGTTTTTATTACGGTAGTGTTTCCCCTAAAGAAGCAGTAATAGCAGAAGAACGGTACCGTAATAATGACAAAGGTGCAACAATACCGTAGTGGGGCAAGCGGTAGTGGCAACGGAACATAGTAGCGATCTGGATACCACAACCAAAAGCAGTAGCAACATCACCCAGTTGAGGTAGTTGCGGTGATGATTAGGACATAATAGCAATAGTTTGCCCTTCAATATACAGCGATAGCAATCGAAAACCTTTGTTACACCAACACTTCAATTTCAACAGAACTTTTTCCTCAGAAAGTTGCCGCAGTCAATTGTCTAACCAAAGCATTATCAGGCTAAATGACCCATGAGCAGTTAAATCGGTCAACAGGGAGGTAGAAAGTTGAGGGTGTGGCGGGCCGTATTAACAGTAGCGTCAAGCTAAGTAGATCAATGACTGCCCTCGTTCACGAAACCCAAGTCAGCACTCTTCGCAGACACGACCCTCCACCATATGAGCCGAGTTATGCACCACCACGCGGCAAACTTCGTAATCCCTCTTCAACTACCTTCCTCTTTTTCTTGCATTCTTTGTCCTTCAGTGTTCCGTTCCCAAGGCTTGCGCCTTGGCGATGTCGATTGCCTCCCCTGCCGCAACACTTTACACAACCTCTCGTACTATGTTGGAACAATGCAAGTAAACTTCCTTTTTCTTTTCTATCTTCGAACTACTTGTTTTCTCTCTCACACACTCTCTTTCTTTGCCTCGCCCCACAAGTTCTCTCACAGTTTCACGTTGCCCTCTCGACCAGATACAACTGGCCAAGGCGCTTCAACGATGAGTAGGAAGATGGTGGCAACCACTGTAAATACAATGAGCACCCAAGTGTGGTGGAATAATTCGAGCGTCGAGACCTTGAAAACGAGCAGTGTGGCGACCAAGCGAGCCGTGAAACCACACTTCCTCACTGTGCAAAATGAGAATGAATCCCTTGCCAAAACGAGATTAGATAAATTCCCCGTTCACACCGAGTCGGTGCACAACTTGGCTCCGTAGCTCAACTACCAATTCATCCCACATTGCTATCTCGACCAAGTAAGTACGCTCCTTCTCCCTCTCTTGAGTGTGCTTGTGCTCTCAGGCCGTTCAACCAGTGATGATGTTGATGACGACCACTCGCAAACTCAACGATCACTACGAACGACACACAACAAGGTCATGATGACCAAGGCAAGGGCGAATAATGCGAAGAAGGCGATCATCACTAAATAGAGGAGAACGACCGCCAATGAAAAAGAGGAGGGCCATGATAGGGCCGAAGTCAGGGTGACAAGCAATGCTACAGGAGGAACGATTACGAGCGGGACGCAAATGGCGAGCAGAATGACGTCGTGCCCAGCACTCACGATGGGTGACACCATCTCGACGATGAGCACATTCAGTAACACAATCTCAGAGAATCCGGACGATAAGCAGTAACACGGCCTTGCCTCCTACACTCATTAGATGTGAAATATGAGGATGAATCTTTCACTTAGACACAGGAAGATACTTGCCTTCAATGTCTCTTGCTACAATGCCTACTATACAACTTGAAAGCAATCCGTTGATGAATCTTCCGCTAAGAAGGGGTGGGTACATGCCAAGTAAGTATCTCGCTTGACAGGGCGCTCACGCACGCGCACCAGTACTCCACCACTCCGATTTTTCACGCACACGCTCGTGCCCGCTCCCTCGTGCGTTCAGTCCTCCTCCTTCGTTCTTTCTAATCCCCCTTCTTCCCTCCTCTTTTCCCTTTTTGCCTCTAATCCCTGCTCGCTACGACCTTCCACGCCCATAACGTCGATAACGATCAAGATGGCAACATAAGCACGATCGTGATTCCAACAGCCATGAAGAAAACAACCAGCGGGGTCGTGGTGGAGGCTATTACGGCAACCAAGATGAGGAATACTTAGATGGACGCACTCCTTGACAGCAGAGTGCTAACAAAAAAAAAAGAAGGAAATCTTATTTCGATTTATAGGAGGAACCCTTATGCAGGGGCTATGCTAATCTTTTCTGTACCATTCCATCTTTAACAGATGTCCCGAAGGACGACTACGGGACAATAGCCTGGAGATGTCACCTTCGGGCTAACCGTCCTCAAGCAATTCAAGAATACTTAGTTTTACCCCTAGTTCCTTTCATTTGGATTTGAACTCCTGTCTGTAATTCCCCAAGTCATAGGTATACCAACGGAACTAGGACAACCTGCCCCAGGATCGGTTCCGGTAGTGGGACTCAAAAAAAGGAAGAAAGTAAAAAAAGTAAAGTAATAAAAAGGGAGAATCCGGGACTATACCTAGGGGGAGGGTAACCGTCAACACCCCTTTTTGTCCCACTCGTCGGCCCCAGGGTCGGGGTCGACGAGAAAACCAACGAGGATAGTCTCGCTAGACCCTCAAACCCTCGGTTCCTTCAGACTGCTCCATTGCTCCCGCATCGCCAAATACTGGCCTTGATCCCCGAACCTGTTCTATGAAAGTCCAGCACCGTAACCAATAGTGCTATGCCCAAGGCTGGTATTAGCATTAGAGGATTCAAGGAGGAAACCTATATAAACGGGTTCCACCCATTGCACAACCTCATCATGGTGCCCCAAACTATACCCCGGCCCACTGGTCAGGCGTACGGCCGTCGAAGTTGGCGCATTCACCTCATGGGCGCCCAACACTACTTACGGTCGCACGTGCACCAGGACAACTAGGAATTTTAAGTCCTAATCATCACTTTCTAATAAAAAACTAATATTTTTATCACGAATACTAGGCCTTGGCACACTAGAATTCACCTCACGCCTTAAACTCGCACGTTCACACACTTCCTCTTGTGTCGGCCCGTCACTCTGGCTACAGAAAGTCAGTCACGGGCTGAGCAACACTTATGTGAATGTCTACCCTAAATACCATCTCATGTGCAACTTGTACAAGGTGCAAAATCACGCGCGAATACCCTTGTAAGGGTATTCACGCCTACAGTGGGGCCGCATACGTGCCTGGGGCGGGAGGAGCTGGGGGTGGGGATGCTTCGAGAAGGGGGATCTATGGAGGGGGTCCGTGGTGGGGGTGCGGGGGTGGGGGTGCCAGGGGTGGGGGTCGGTGGTGGTGATGTCGGGGACCGGGGGCGGGGGTTAGTGTTGGGAGTCTCGGGGTCTCTCTATCTCTCCCTCTCTTCTCCCTCCCTCTCTTTCTCTCTCTCTCTCTCACACACACACACACATACACACACACACACTCACACACCTCTCTTTCTCACACACACACACACACACACACACACACACGCACGCACTCTCACACACATAACCCAGAGGAGGTGACCGATAGCACGGGTGTGGGGGTTGGAAACTGGGGTGGGAGTGCTGGGGTTCGAGGCTGGGGGTGCAGGGGTCCGGTGGTAGGGGTGTCGGCGTTCGGTGGTCGGGGTGCCTAAGTTCGGTGATTGGGGTGTCGGGGTCTGGTGGTGGGGGTGTAGGGATCTGAGGGCGGGATCGATGGTGGGGGTGTCGAGGTCCAGTGGCGGGGGTGAGGTGGAGGGAGCAGAGGGCAGGTGTGGGGTCGAGGGGGCAGAGGGCGGGGGCGCGGTCTGGGGCTGAAGCGGTGGGGGTAGGGAGCGGTGACGGGGGCCGGGGGTCAACAATCCCCGGTCCAGTGGTCGTCCCCCCCTGGGTTGGGGATCCAGAGGCGGTGGCGGGGATCCCGGTTTTCAGAAGGGGATCCCTGCATGACAACCGTTAAAGAGGAGTTGATGATGGTGGTGGCAAGCAACAAATGATCTAGAGGGAGGGCAACTGTATAGCAGAGAAGCAAGACATGTACGGAGTGGTTTCCAATTTAGGGAGGGGAGGGGAATGAAGGAAGACAAGGCTGGCTGATCGGAGGGAGTGGGGATGGCGTGTGCATTGTGCGCAGGAAGTCCACTCGTGTGCGGTGTATGACACCAACTTCTCTGCATGAGCGAGTCTATGAGCCTTTTTTCTTTTTTACCTGCAGAGTAACAACGGACGATCTAATCAGTTTTAGTTTCTCCACCAAGTCCAAATTGCATTATCAATGAACGGGGTGTTCGGCTCAACGTATCCTCGGTATGTGTATTTTTGCCTTGTCTGAGGGACAAGTCCATGGTAATCCCTGATACCTGGACACATCGGCCAATCATAACTCGTTAGTTCTGTAGTTATAGGAACTTCCTTTCCCTCTTTTTTTCTATCTTATACGTAGGATTTGCTCGCGCCTTGGAGAGCGTGCTTGAAATTTCTTTTTGCTCAGATTTCTTGAATATGAAAGTCAGGGTTGTCTGTTGGGATACTCAGCAACAAATCCTTCCCTTGTACAAATGTGAAAATACCTATGCAAGCCCCATGCAATTTTTGTTAATGGATTTGGAATAGGCGTAGGAATTCACGTGTGCGCAAAATCTTTTTTCAAACTTTTCAGTTTCAAATCGACTTTAGGAATTAGGTGCGGCTTCACTGATATTTCATGTAACTGTTTTGGTGCCCTTATAATTTTGCGCGCGTACATCTTTCTGCACCCGATTTTTGCAAAGCAATTTTTCCTCGTTTTTCAAAAGCCGTTATTCGTGCCATTAGCGCTAAGCTGTAACTGTCTTCTTTTCTTTCTTTGCGTGATGTTCTTCATTCTCACTGTCGTTGAATCTTGGTTTTGCTATGCCATGCCTTCGGTAACCTCCCTTCTGACCTTCGTCTACACGCAGGAAGGCCCCGCCTACCCATAGAAATCAAATGACAACATGTGAAGAGGCTTTGAAAACCTCATGCTACAATCTGACTGAATACGAAGTACTTCGCACACTGACAGATGGGACAGATGGGCATAACCCTCCAGAGTGTGTTTCCCCTTATGTCCTCCTATTCCTATCATCCCCACTCTTTTTCCCTTCTCTCCTTCTCTACAACTGTAAATCTCGCAAGCGCGTTGCTTCCGCTCTCTTGCAATACATCGGCCAACTCTGGAGGAGTAGTGGTTAGATGAGGTGGTGATCAACAGTTCAAAAAGTGATGATGTGTCAGTTGCAGCTTTGCGGGATTGCGTGTTGGATCGCTGCTACAAACTGCAGGATCCAGACGAATTTGCGCAGTAGTTGAGTGTATGGGATGATGATCGGAGCTATTTATAAGAAAACTTGGAGGCCTTTTTAACCAAAAATTGCATCATTCCACAAAGTGCACATAATATTAACAAACCACAAAAAAAAAAAAAAAAAAGGATGAAATTGTAAGGCAAAAGTGCACTTGAATAAAATTTTGCTCTTAGAGAATTTTTAAAAATTTCAGTTTTTTTTTTGAAATGGTTATAATAGACAATCCCAATGGACAAAAACACTTCAGAACACTGAGAAATGGTCTTGATTGGATGGATGACCCAAGGTCATAGCTCGAGAGCAGAAGGCCTTGCGTCTTGTTTTTTTTGTATCTCTGCCGGTTACTGTTCGGAGTGGCGATGCGTCAATTTTGTTTTTTATTTTGAGTGAGTGTATATCCTCTCTCTCTTTTCTCTCCCTTTCCATGGATGTATGAGCAAATGTATGATTATACATCAGTCGTAAAAGGTGAATCGTTACAAGTACTCATCCTCGTGTAGTCAAAATTTTTGTCGGGCTATGATTGTTGAAGCAGAAAAACCAAGTTCGGTTCAATGGTTAAAATGTGTGTTCGTCTCGTTCTTTTGGAAGTAATGTGCTAATGATGGATGTACGCGACTTCGGTTTATCTTTATCTCTTGACGATCTCGTCGGGATGTGTTCTCCGCGCTTTCAATCGATCCACCCAGCTCGTTCCTTGATATTATCTTGAAGGATGTAATTAGGACCTTCGTTGCGTCTCAATTGATTGAAAACGTGTAATTCATCGGACACCCCTTACTTTTGTCATTTTAATCATTTAATAGATCGACCTTTTTGACAGTTGTTTTACTTGTTAAGATTTTTGCTCTTCTTGTCGCCGAGGATACCAGTCGTTCTGTAGTTCCTTGATATTTTTTGTTGATGTCACATGGAGTATATATCTTCGACCCCCGTCCTTTTCCCTTAGAGAAATTGCCGCGAATGAGCTCATAAGAACTTCTTGCATAACTTTTCCATTAGTTTCCTAGGTGATTCCCCAAGCCGACATAATACCGGTGCCGGTGCGAATACCCTTACAAGGGTACTCGCACTGGGTTTTTATAGTTGACCGAGGAATGGGTCGATTCAGAATTTATGGGAAGACTACACGAGTTGCAGGGGCGCGCGGACTAAAGGTTCGAAGGTAATACCTAGAAATAGAGAGTGTGTGGGCGCGCAGGTTTGAGGCGCACGTGATCTTCTCCCTTTTTTATTGCAATAGAAGGCACGGCGTGGATGTTCGTCGCCGTGCTCTATCATAACAGTCGTTTTGTTTTGATTAAACTGACTAACTTAGGGACGCTCCGTTCTCTGGTCTCGCATAGTATGTTGGATGGTTCAGTGAGCCAATGTGGACTTACATGGAATCCAGATGATGGGAACTGATGGATTCGTCCGGGTAAGGGTAGCCGCGGCACGGTTGGGAGGTCGACGCGGCTTTTTGTGGTCATGTGTGTGAGTGCGGGCTAGGAAATGGCATGGGGTGGCTCCTTTGGCCCCAAAAGGTTGGGGGCTACCTCTTTATTAGGTGAGTGAGGCCTGTTGGTACCAGGCTTGGGCTTAGCCCTATAGGTTACAGAACCGGACTGGTACGCAGCAGACGCAGGGATCGAGGCCAACAGTATGCGGCAAGGGAGCGGAGAAGCGTGGCGAAAAGGCTTGAGGGGTTGATGCGCCTGTGGGACTACCCCCCTCGCCTTTTGTTGCCGCGGGGCCGAGCACGGGGGTGTCACCGTGCAGCTTGGTTGCGGCGGGGTAGGGGGATGTTCGGTTGTTGTCCACACTGCACCTCACTTCAGCCTTGCTGTGTTGTTGTTGGTACAGCTGCGCAAGCCACTGTATGGTTGTTACACTGTGCGCTGTGGTGCCGGTCGCGGCTGCTCCTTTGCAGTGAACCTTGCTGACTCACTGTGACTTCACTTCTGGTTGCGGAAGTTGCTGAGCCGATTTCAGGCTGCTGCATTGTGTGGAATACGGTCGTTTGGCCGGGTGACAGCAGCTCCGATTGGGGCAAGGGGATGACGCAATGCAAGGGAGAGTGATCGTACGGTAGGTGAGGCTATTGACTGCAGCTTGGAGGAGTGTCTGGACTGCGAGGAAGATTACTGTTACAGGCGGCTGAGTTGTGCTGAAGGTGATGGCTGTTTGGGCGCCGGGACTACGGTCTTGCGAGAAGTGGCTGATATCTACTATGGGGGAGTTATTGTTGTGACTGTGCGCCAGTGGCCGCATACCGCGGCAGTCTGCTGTGGGCTACCGCTGTGTACCGCTGCTGCGAGTGTGGACCGTGCGGGGGTTGTTGTCCCTGTTGACTGCGGTATACTATTGAGTATCGCGACAACCGTGGCTGAATGTTGCAGTCTGCTATACGACGGCGGCCGGACATGGGAAGGTGACTGGGCTTGGAAAAGGAGATTGCTGCTGCAGCTCAGTGGAACGGTGGCAAAGGAGGTTAATGCTGTGATTCGGGAGGACGACATAGATTGGACTTCGATGATTGACTGCTGAGTTGACCAAGTTGTCACACCGGCTGCCATTGCGGGGCCCTCAGGCGCACGACTGCTGCATTGTGTGGAATACGGTCGTTTGGCCGGGTGACAGCAGCTCCGATTGGGGGAAGGGGATGACGCAATGCAAGAAATTTTTCCAGAAGTTAAAGATTTCCGTACGGTAGGTGAGGCTGTTGACTGCAACTTGGAGGAGTGTCTAGACTGCGAGGAAGATTACTGTTACAGGCGGCTGCGTTGTGCTGAAGGTGACGGTTGTTTGGGCGCCGGGATTACGGTCTTGCGAGAAGTGGCTGATATCTACTATGGGGGAGTTGTTGTTGTGACTGTGCGCCAGTGGCCGCATACCGCGGCAGTCTGCTGTGGGCTACCGCTGTGTACCGCTGCTGCGACTGTGGACCGTGCGAGGGCTGCTATCCCTGTAAACTGCGGTATACCATTGAGTATCGTGACAACCGTGGCTGAATGTTGCAGTCTGCTATACGACGGCGGCAGGACATGGGAAGGTGACTGGGCTTGGAAAAGGAGGTTGCTGCTGCAGCTCAGTGGAACGGTGGCAAATGAGGTTAATGTTGTGATTCAGGAGGACGACAGAGATTGGACTTCGATGATTGACTGCTGAGTTGACCAAGCTGTCACACCGGCTGCCATTGCGGGGCCCTCAGGCGCACGAAGATTACAAGGCCCTCTCCAGTGAGCTTGAGAGCACCCCCCTTGTATCTGAGAGTCTCAAACTTTCTTCTTCGATCCTTTTTACTCTAAGTTTAGTCCTGATCTGAGGGGAAGGCGGCAGGTGGGATTGCAACCCGTAGGACCGCATCAAGACTCTGTGGGGAGTCAGCCCACCAATTGAGGGAGCTCTGCCGGAACTCAGGAGGAGTTATGGAGGCAGGGAACTAACAGGTAACCATTGTTGTCCCCTCTATAAACCCCGTTATAGCCCCTATCTGTACTACCTATTGCATCGCTGATTGAATATATGATGTGCAGCCCTACCTTTTTTTGTTTTGACTTTCAGGACACTGAACAAGATTAAGTAAAGGAGTGTATGTTCAAGTTCAGTTTTAACTTTATTGGTTGTGTGAATTCAGATTGCTGAAAGAAACTGCATCTGGGGAAAGGCAGGATGGAGGGTTGTTTTGCTTGAAGGTTGGTTGGGTCATTAAGGCTGGGATGTCCCCATAAGTTTTGGGAGACCGTGTGCTTTGTTTATTTTGGTTTGCATGGAGCGTCAGACCCTTCTATAAGTTCAGGGGGTCTGATTGCTTTGGAGGCTTGGATGTCCCCATAAGTTTGGGGAGACCCAGTGCTATGGWTTGCATGGAGGGTCAGGTTGTTCTGTAAGTTCAGGTGACCTGACTGCTCTGACTTGTGAAGGGTCTGATTGTGCCTGAATTTCAGGGACTCGGGGCATTCAATAAGTTTTGGTGCCTTAAGTTGCCTTGTTTTCACTGGGGTCTTATCTGTTTCTTTGGTTTATGAACGAGGAGGTCTGAGCTGTTCTATAAGTTTAGGTGGCTCGGCCTCTTCCTGCTTTTTATTCTGAAGAAGTAATTTTGGCAAAGGGCAGACCCTTCTGTAAGTTCAGGGGATCTGACTCGATGCCACACACATGATGAATCAGAGAGAAATGAAATTGGTAGAGAGTTGGACCCTTCTGTAAGTTTAGGGGGTCTGGCTCAAAGCCTCGCACATATTGGAACCCAATGGTTATAATTTGGCTATACTTTACTATTATTTTATTTGAGAACGAGCTAATCAGACTGCTCTATAAGTTTAGGTGGTCTGACTATAGTCGTATCACAACTTGAAGAGAGTATAACTAAGAATAAAACTGGTGGTAAGCCGGGCCAGACTGGACTTAAGTTAGTTCAGTCATATGCAGCCTTAGAAGACAAAGGTGAAGACAAGTATATATAACTTGGATATCTTAAACCGTTCAGGGTGACTAGAATGGTCTAGTCGTGCACCCAAAGAAGAGAAAAGTAGTTGTGTCGTCTGTTCATGTATATTCACTGGCAAGTTAGGTTCATTCCATAAGTGGGTGTCCCGACTCTATGCCTGGCTAAGTAAGGTGCATTCCATAAGTTTGGGTAGCCTGACCTTATGCCTTATGTAAGTTGGGTGTAAGGAGGTAAAGCATTGAAAGATCATGAACTATTGTTTGTTCAGGTATATCTTGGGATAGTGAGAGTACTTACCTTTGTGGTTTGGCCTGCATGTGACTGAGTGAGGTTACTACTTAGTCTGAGTTTCAGATTGATAGGTAGTTGCTTTAGTTGTTCGCCACGTGCTAGAGCCATAAGAGTTAGTATCAATTCCTGCATTTTCTGTACTAACTTTTTTTTACTTAGGTCAATTCTTGCATTTTCTGGGATTTTTTCTTATACTTGGCTTTGTATAAATCTTGACAAGCTACTTTCTTTACGGGAAGCGCTGACGAAATTTCTACAAATTTAAGGAGTTAGTCGAATTTTGACTTGGCAAAAGTTCAACTTTGTCTTTTCTTATATCTGAGTTAGTAAAAATCTGGAAAGTCTCATTTTCTAAAGGGAGTGATGCCCAAAATTTTGCTAATTCAGGGAGTTAGACAAAACTTGGACTTTGAGAAGTCAAACTTACTTTCAAATCCTGGACTTAGCCTTGTATAAATTTTGGAATAATACTTTTCTAGAGGGAGTGCTGCCGAAATTTCTACCAAAGTAAGAAGTTAGTTAAATCTTGTCTAAAATTGAACTCAAGTTGTCTTTGAAGTTCATATCTGACTTAGTATAAATCTGGGAAGCCTCCCGTTCTAAAAGGAGTGTTGCCCACATTTTTACTAATTCAGGGAGTTAGACAAAATTTGACTTTCCAGAATTGAAGTTTATTTCTGCTTTCATATTTGGACTTATATAAATTCTGGAAAGACAGTTTTCTTACGGAAAACGCTGCCGAAATTTTCTTAGTTTAAAGGAGATTGATTATATTTTGATAGGTGATGATTTTGATAGTCCACTCTTAATGGGGGAGATTTTGCTGTATTGCTTAGAGGTAGACTCAAACATAGATAACTAGGATGATTGGGGTAAGATCACGATATGGAGATTGTTCTCCATGAACTTATAGGTTCAGCCTGGGGCGTTGACCTGTCATGTGTTACAGACCCTCTTGATCGTTGATTAAAGATCCGGACTAGATTCAGTTTGATCCTTTGAGGGTCATCATCTGTTATCGTTGATAACAGGTCGGTTGCCGATTCGTCGGTTTACGACTCAATTCCAACTCACCCTCCACACTCAACCTAGAAAGCTATAGCCCTGGTATTTGTTTCGTTAAGGTTTCACCCGAACTTTTATTGAATGGTCATTTAACAAAGGCACTGAGTATTTAATTAAGGTTGGTTGGACAGGAGGTTGGGGCTTGCATGGCTAAAGCGAGGGGTATGAGTGCAGAGATTGGTTGGGGTTAACTCCGTGTAGCGCGTGGACTGTTGCTTGACTTTTTGATGTGATTGCAAGTATGTGTCGTGGCTTAGATCCTGGATTTGACTGCCTGCGATCACATATATACGTATGGTTGTGAGGAGCCTCACTTAGACTGTGAGAAGTGATCGTCACATACTTACCCCTTTATATATGTATACATGGGTGTACTTGGGATGAATGTCTGCATGGGCTAAGGGGCCCCGTACCAAAGACCTACTAAGAGGTGAAGATTGAGAGACATAGGGAAGATCTTTCCTTTTATTTGTTTTGCTTCTTGGGAGTTTTCCTAGTCGGACGTTGGTCCTGGACCGGGATTCAAGGTCCTTGTCCAGGACATCCCAAACCCTAGGCTCTGCAGGGGAGGAATTTTTCCCTCGCGCAGAGCCTATTTACATTGCCCGTCGAGGCACCCCACCTTGAAGGCGGAAATACCGCGAGGGCCGAACGACATGTCCTTCAGCCGTTCAATATTGTGCGGGGCAGCCCCTTACGATATATTCCTTCAACCATTCAATACCGCGAGGCCGGAACCGCGATTACCACGTACGGTTGACATCGTTGGTTGGTATGAAACTGGCCTGCAGCTGCGCGACCTTATATTAGAATCCCGCGCACGACGTTCCGCCGCTCTAGTGTTTAAAAGTTATGAGAT
Organism: Chara braunii; assembly: GCA_003427395.1. NCBI lineage: Eukaryota > Viridiplantae > Streptophyta > Charophyceae > Charales > Characeae > Chara > Chara braunii. The sequence goes on from BFEA01000002.1 coordinate 3,312,892, forward strand.
CAAAAGGGACCCGTACGTATGCGCGAACGCTTGGGATTACTATAGGCCGCTGACACCACCCGAAAGGGGAAGGGTACCCCAAGGTTTTGTTTTCTTTTGGGATAAAGAGGATCTTCGGTCTATTCGTGTTTTTTAAGATTTATAGTTGGACATTGTAGTGTGTGGCAGCCGTCAAAGTCAAACCCCTTGACCTCTGCCCAGGTCTAGAGAGGGGTTCATCTCCGGGGCAGTAAGAAACGACTGCCACCACAGGTATGGACCTGTGTACCACCCACTTTGCACAGAGTGCAAAGAGGGTGTGTGGTCTTCAACCGCGCTTAGACGGTTGTCCATCGTCGAGAGATAAACCCTCAAGGCGCGTGTCAGCCGACACTTGAGTGTCGAATGCGACCCTTGAGATTAACGAGGACTGCATGAATATGGGTACTACATGGTACGCCATCATTGGGACTGCTTGCGTACGTTTACACTGCTAGTCGATATGAGTAAGCCCGGCGTCCGCGCGGTTTTGTACGAAGTCTTGCGTGCGACGCCTATCCGATTTTCGCATCGGAAAGTTATGGGACGGCTACCGAGGGGCTAGGAGTGTTGTCGCGTTGTTTGTATTGTGTCATTTCGTATGTGTGCGTGTGTGTGTTTTATTTTTGTGTTTGTTGGAGTGGTGTGTGCGTGGTGTGTGGGATGCGTCCTAGCTGACCGACGACGGGCCGCGCTTGGGACCTCAACCCCCCTGGTTCGCGTGCGGGTCTGATAGAGGCGTATTACCGCGTGTACCCCGTATGCTACAGCGAACGAGAAACGCCCTCGGCTGGTCCACCTCTGCGATTGCAACTGATTAGCTTTCGTACTGTGGACTGGTAGCTCGGCGGGGATACACCCACCGAAGAGAGGTGACAACTTCCGTAAGATGGAGGTAAGTCGTGCCTCACGTAGACCCTATCCTGTCGTAGGGGCTCGCGAGAGGTATGGTTGGCGCACTCGGCCGGAGCGGCTTGCGGAAGCTCCACATGTATATTTGTGACGAAGGATTTAAACCAACGCCTGTGTGATGCGGCCGGGAGGGTCCCGCGCTGCCCTGGTGCAGTGCCGGACCGATGCGCTCGACACCGGAGGCAAAAGTTACTTCACGTGGACTAACTTCTTATTCAAAAGTAACCCCCGAAACCACATAGATTCGATTATTTTGTTTTCAGAATGGTGAACGCGTGTTTATCGCCATGTGGACTGAGCCAGCTGAACCATCAGGACGTCAACTTCTTGAACCTCCCTGACTACGGCCCTCCCCGTACAACGAGGACAGGACGAGTGTTTGTGAGTGGGCCATGTGAGAAGTTGTCGCCAAGATAGGCGGTCCTTGTTACTCTCCTTGCGAGGCACAATGTTCAGGTTTTGTAAATGCTATTTTATTTTTTTTATTGTCGATACTCGCTTTCTCCCTTATTCTGTTTTATTCCCCTTCAACGAGTTGATTTTCATCCCATGGCCGACAGTTGTGCCCCATTGGCCTCGTACTTTGTGCAGCGATTGTCGCCGCACAGAGCGCTTTCAAGCCAGAGGATTCAACTATCGGACATGTGGCGAGGAGGAATATAAGCAAAAAGCAGTAAGACTGCGACCCTCTGATTCGGATTCATAACTCTGTAACGAACGATGCCACACATCGAAGTTCAAAGGTACTTCTTGGACTAGGTGACCTTTGAGAAAGGGCCCGCTTCCCTAGCCTCTCCGCCTATTGTTCATCGTTCCATATCTGGAACCACACGAGAGATTTCAGTTATGTTTTTGTCTCCACACTCAATTTTCCAAAATCCTTCGCACACCCCATTTCGCCGCTTTTCTGGGGCCCTTTTTATGCTTTAGTCACTCCGACAAGGAAAATGGAACAGGGTGTGAGGTTCCTGAGCATCACAGGTGTATCTTTTGTTGTACTAGAGGAAAATTCGTTCATCGTGGCGCTCAGTGGAGTCGAGGCTCCGAGGCTCGTCGGACCTGCCAGCAGAGCTCGAGGTAGCGCCGAAATAAAATATTGATCGCTCCCCAGAGGCTGCCTAAAAAAATGACACCTTCATCCGAAGAAAGAAAACTGGGCGTCGTCCCCACAAACAGCAATACGACTTTTCAAACGGACCGCGACTCCTCCGAGCCCCGATGACTCCCACGACCGTTGCACCGACCGGTCAGTCTCGTGACAATGACCAGACCCCTTCACAGCACCCCTCCACCCCCTCTAAACCACACCCCGTTTGTGGTCGTCGACATTTCCTCCTAACTGTGAATTATCTTTTTTTTTTTTTTTCTTTTTTTTTTTTGGGAAGCTGCGAATCTAGCTCCCCGCCCCCTCTTAGGGGTGGACCCCACTGGCCGGTGGCTGGAGACTAGTGTTGACGATAAAAGACGGTCGACCGTGGTTGAAAAAACTTTACGCATTTTGAAGGGACCCCACCGCAGACCGATAGTTTCGACACTGGAAAAGGCATAGCATACTCGAATAGGAAAACGCTGAAGGGTGTTTCCTGAAAAGTCAAGTCGGCGGGTGCTGTGGACCGTGGCCTGGTAACGCACTGCTCCAGGACAAGTCCGTGTGTGGCCGTGCGCGACCTGGTGTGGCGGGTTCCGCACAAGTGCCGTGCGTTGCTGTGTGGCCCGAGCGGGTCCGCTCAGGTAATGGGAAATTACCGTTGGGGGCGTGGGTGGATGTCCCTCCGTGCCGTTGGTGGGAGGTGTCGTTTGAACCATTGGTAGCCGGAGTGCACTGAGCACAAGAGCACTGACGGGGAGCCATCGCCAGGGAGAGGACGGTTTGGTGAGTCACAAAGGTTAGTGAAGGTTGTGCGGTCGACAGGGCCAAAACAGGCGGTGTACAAGGGTTGACAACGTCGCGGTCACGTTAACGGAATCGCCATGGATCCATCGGACATGGCCGCTTCGGAGGAGGAGTGGGAGGACCTCATGAAGGTCACGGCTGCATGGCTGGCCGTCGTCCGAACCCCGCAAAAAATTCGAATTTCAAACGGTCCACCACGACGTTCATGAATTCGGGGGACCATGGACTCCACAGACTGGCGGGCCCTTGGGAATACCATGCGACACCACGGGAAAACACGAATGTCCGCCACGGCCTCCGGGTACACAGAACGACCCACGGCGAGGATGCATGGTCCACGCCGTGAAGCCCGTGTCTGGATGGACATGCCCCCCCCCCCTGCTCAACTGGCGGCCTCCTTGGAAAAGGTCTGGAAACCGGTCGGCGTCGAATTTCCGGACCGCGGACCATGTAGAAACGCCCGTCACCATTTCCGCAACCTCTTTCCAAGCACAATGGGGTCTAGAATTCCTTTCCGGGCCAGCTTTCCACACCCGTTTCCAGACCCAATGGGGTCTGGAAAACACCCGGGCGCCAAAACTTTTCCAGGCCGCTGGCCAGTGGGGTCCACACCTTAAGAGACTCGCCACACAGGCTGTCCAAAACCACGTTTTGGACAATTTTGCCTCGCCACACAGACTTTCGAAGAATTGCGGCTCAAAAAAAATTCGACAGGTGTCAGAATGCTACGCTCGACACCATCCCCCCATTTGTTTCCTCCCGTTTGCAGGGGCCAGAAACTCGAAAGTGCCCGACCTGCCTTTCCAGAATTGCGTTCGAATTTGCATTATCAGGGACTGTTCCGTGACGCCCGTGCCCTGTTGAAAGTCGAAAGGCGGATTCCATTTGGCCATGACCCAAAAAAAAAAGCCTTGGCCCTCTACAGCCTGTGTGGCGAAAGGGGGTAAACTGTCGACCGCTGACTTTCGAAAATGTTTTCTGACAGCTGTCGAATCTCGAAGAGTTTCGACAGCCTGTGGGCCTCGCCACTCCACTCTCGAAATGTGAAAAAGACAAAATAATGTGGAGGGCGCATCTGGCCATGTTCTAGCAGGAAGTTCATTCTCATTTTGCACGTTTCGAGAGTGGTGCGGCGACGCCCTGTGTGGCGAGCCTCAAGGCCCTGGTTGCACTACTCGCCATCCGCCAAGATTTCGAATGCATCTGGACCAAACGATTTCCACATGCAATCAAAACGTTGGCGGATGGCGAGTAGTGCGTCGAGGCCCTTAGGCCTTTTTTCCTTGAAATGAGCCGCGGCTGGTCGCCCCCCAACTGCACGATCGAGCCCCCCCGCCAAGCCCACCGCGCTGTTGCCATTTGCCAACAGTTTGCCAACAGGTTGGGATTTCCTGCCCAGCAAGTCCCCTGGGCTGGGTCCGTGGCGTCCAGAGCGAAAACCCCTAAACCCTCGGGGTTGGTGACATCTCGGGGGCCCGCGCTGCCGCCAGGCCCTGTGCAAGCTTTGCAAGCTTTCTTTTGCCCACGGAAAACAGTCCCAAGTGACAGGGCGCCGATTCGATTCTGGGCTCTTCGATCTTCGGGATCGACGTTCCAGAATCGGGCACGTTTTCCAAGTAGTCCACGCGCTATTTGTTTGCCTGGTGCCCTTGCGAATACAAATGCCCACTCTGCGCGGGCGGTTTGTCGACGACTGAACTCCCTGCTCTTCCGTCAAAGCACGCCGCGGCCGTTTTCCCGACGCTTGTTGCGGCCGCCCCTTGCCGCCGGTGGCTGCCGCCACTGCTGCCATCACTGGTCTCAGGTAAGTCGTCAACTTCTTCCTCTTCGTGCACGTGTGTGCGTGTGCGTGTGTGTGTGTGAGAATGAGAGAGTGAGAGTGAGACAGAGAGAGTGAGAGAGAGAGAGACAGACACCGAGAGAGAGAGAGAGAGAGAGAGAGAGAGAGAGAGAGAGAGAGAGAGAGAGAGAGAGAGAGAGAGAGATGCGTGACCTCGTCCAACCTTGCGCGAGGGTCGCACGCCTCCTCCTCCTCCTCCGCTTCTTTCTTCTTCTTCGTTTTCTTCTTCTTCTTCTTCCTCTTCTTCTATTGTCACCATTCTTCTTCTTCTTCTTCTCCTCCTCCTCCTTCAATCTCTCCAAACGCATGAAATCGAGGTGCCAAAAAAGAATATGCAAGAGTGGGGGGGGAGAGAGAGAGAGAGAGAGAGAGAGAGAGAGAGAGAGAGAGAGAGAGAGAGAGAGAGAGGACGAGCGAGCGAGCGAGCGAGCGAGAGAAAGAGAGAGGACGAGCGAGCGAGAGAGAGAGAGAGAGAGAGAGAGAGAGAGAGAGAGAGAGAGAGAGAGAGAGAGAGAGAGAGAGAGAGAGAGAGAGAGAGAG
>BFEA01000002.1:3366969-3378505 GCA_003427395.1 Chara braunii
GCGAGGCAAAGTGAAAGAGGAGCTGTTGCCCCAAAGAAACCCTAGCTAAACATGGTTCAAAATGGTTCTATTATGATTCGTGCTGCCTGTTTGGGCGGACTCAGTCCGGTTCTACTCATCTGGTTGGAATAGGGGTTGTTGTGGGGGAAGCTCATAACACACACACACACACACACAAACACACAGGCATACACACACCTGTGTTTGTGCGCGTTTCTGTGTGTGTGTGTGTGTGTGTGTGTGTTCGTGCGTGTTTCTGTGTGTGTGTGTGTGTGTGCGTGCGTTTCTGTGTGTGTGTGTGTGTGCGGCCGAAAACCATCAGTGCAGCAACATCTACAACATGCGCCGCAACGAGAACAAGAGCAATGGCAAACAACATCCACAAAACAATGCCCTTCGATCCTCACGCACAACGGCAACCACAACAGGAATTGAAGGTACATGGGCAAGTACAGTGGCAACTGAACAGCAACTGTTACAACAGCATTGAGAAAAGCAGCTTGAACCAACACCCCCCCACACACCCCCACCCCACCCCACCGCCCCACCCCCCCCACAAAAAGATAACACAGGCAGTAAAGCTGGAAAAGAAAAACAGGCAGGACAATGAAAAGAAAGAGAAAAAAAAAAAAAAAAAAAAAAAAAAACAGAAACAAAAACAAAACTGGCAGAAAGAAAACCCACGCAGGAACTGAAGGTAGAACAGCACTATAAACACCAACTAAAACAGGATCTACAACAGCAAACACCATCTAGAACAACACGTACAACTACAACTAGAACAACATCCACAGCTACAACACCACCTACAACCACAACTACAACGACACCTACAAAAAAAAAAAAAAGAAAAAAAGAAAGAACACCTACAACACTACTACAACAGGAACCGAACCTAGAACGGTAATCCGAACTGCACCTACAGTTACAGCAGATGTAGCAACAGCAACCAGGACAGCACAAACAGCAACCACGACAGCGCACAAACAGCGAACCACGACAGCGCACAAACAGCAAACCACGACAGCACACGAACAGCAACCACGACAGCTCACGAACAGCAACCAGGACAGGGCGGACAGCAACCATGATAGCGCACAAACAGCAACCTGCCCTTCAACGCCAAGAACAACCCGCGCTTGAACAGCACTTGGGGGTCGAGGTCGAGCTGTCATGTTAATATTAAGCTCTCTCTGCACTTTTTTTTTTTTTTTTTTTAATCTCCTTTGTGCATGTTTCTCTCAGCCATGCATGGGAGCAGCCTCTTCTGTTCAACACCAGCCACTTTTTTTTTTTTTTTTTTTTTTTTTTTTTTTTTTCCCCATGCAGAGTTGTCGATATCTATCTTGGGACAGAAGACATAGTCCCATCAGCAGGTTGTAATTTTCTGGCATCATAGCAAGCACCAGACCGTCGTCAGCAGGTTGTAATTTTCTGGCATCATAGCAAGCACCAGAAAATGTACGGTCGTTGCAGCTGTATGTATATTTGGGCCAACTTTCAGTCGAGAAACAGTGATAAGGACCGGACAGCATGGGTTCTATTTGGGTGGGGAAAGGTGGTAGCATCGGAAACTACTTTCATTTTCAGAATATGGTGGTACCTACCCCCACATAGGGTGCATAATACTGCATATCTAAAAAAAACAAGGAAGTTGTGGACATGTACCCTCTCTGGAATGTGTGCTGGCACACGTTGCTCTCACTCCTTCCCCCCTCCTTTTGCCTGAATCTCCCAGTGGAACTCCCACTCTGCCTCATTCAGGCAGTAGTGCCAATGTGACCCCAGGCGCCTCTTTCTTGTTCTCACTGCCACGACCCAGTCAGTTTTGTATCCATGAAATCGTGGATTCATCTAGCCAGTCGGTGGAGAGGGATGTTGCAGACTTTCACGTGTCGCTTGACTGAGATGCGAACGTGGTCCGATCAATCGAGTATTGGATCGGAATCTAGATCCTGTTGATTGTTCGAGACGCCGCTTAATGTCAGAACCTAGCGCGTTATGAAGGCCGCGCACAGCATAAAAAGACGCATAAATAAAACATGGCAACCTAGGTTTCCTACCCCGGGCGCCCGGGGCACCCGGGCTCGGCCGGAATGGCGCTCGGGGCGCGCGGCCGGGCAACCCCCCCCGGCCAGGCCCCCGGACCCCATCAGCGCCGTACCGAAAAGGGCGGCAAAATTTTTTTTTCGCACAGTCGCCCATCGGCCAACAGGGCCAAATTTGTTTTGCCGCCGTCGCTTCAATTTTTCGGGGCCCGGTAGGCCCCTTTTGGAAGTTTTTTTTTTTGCTCGTTTTAGGCCGTCGATCGCCAGCGATCGACGGCGCGCGCACCTTCCAGGATTCGAATTCGAATCCTGGGCCGACCTCACCCGCCCGGTGCCCGCTAGCTTGGTGCCCGCCAGCCCTCCGCCTGCTGCACTCCGCCCGTCGTCGTCCTGCTGCCGCCGAGCTCGACGTCGTTCCGCGCCATTGCCGTCCTCCTGTTGCCGTGCTGTCCTCCTGTTGCCACGCCGTCGTCCTGCTTCCCGCCGACTCCCTCGAGTGCTGCGCCGCGCCATCTACAGGAAGGTAAGCTTTGTGTTCATCTTCTTCTTTTCTTTGTCTTCGTTTCTTCGTTTGTTCTTCTTCCTCTTCTTCTTTTTCATTTCTGCTTCTTCTTCTTCTTCTTCTTCTTCTTCTTCTACTACTTCTTCTTCTTCTTCTTCTTCTTCTTTTCTGCTTCTTTTCGTTTCTTTTTCGTTTCTTCTTCCTCCTCTTCTTCTTCTTTGTCTTCGTCTTCGTCTTCTTCTTCTTCTTCTTCTTCTTCTTCTCCTTTGTTTCTTCTCCGTGTTTTTCTTCTTCGTTTCTTCTTTTTTGTTTTTTCTTCTACTTCTTCGCGTTTTCTACTTCCTTTTCATCTTCTTCTTTGTTTCTTCTCCTTCGTGTTTTTCGTTTTCGTTTCTTTTTCGTTTCTTCTCCTTCGTATTTTTCTTTTTCGATTCTTCTTCTTCTTCTTCTTCTTTTCGTTTCTTCTTCTTCTTCTTTCGTTTCTTCTTCTTTTTCTTCGTCAACTTCTTCTTCTTCTTCTTCTTCTTCTTCTTCTTCTTCTTTTATTCGTTTCTTCTTCTTCTTCTCCAACTTCTTTTTCTTCTTCTTCTTTTCTGCTTCTTTAAAGTCTTTTTCGTTTCTTTTTCTTTTTCGTTTCTTCTTCCTCCTCCTCCTCTTCTTCTTCTTTTTCTTCTTTGTTTCTTCTCCATGTTTTTCTTCTTCTTTTCTACTTCTTCGCGTTTTCTACTTCCTTTTCTTCTTCTTCTTTGTTTCTTCTGCTTTGTGTTTTTCGTTTTCGTTTCTTCTTCGTTTCTTCTCCTTCGTCTTTTTCTTTTTCCATTCTTCGTCTTCTTCTTCTTTTCGTTTCTTCTTCTTCTTCTTCTTTTCGTTTCTTCTTCTTTTTCTTCGTCAACTTCCTCTTCTTCTTCTTCTTCTTTTCGTTTTTTCTTCTTCTTTTCGTTTCTTCTTCTTCTTCTCCAACTTCTTCTTCTTCTTCTTCTTCTTCTTCTTCTCCAACTTCTTCTTCTTCTTCTTTTTCTCCAACTTCTTCTTCTTCTTCTTTTTCTCCAACTTCTTCTTCTTCTTCTTCTTTTTCTTCTTCTTTTTCTCCTTCTTCTTCTTCTTCTTCTTCTTCTACAACATACCGATAGGGTCACCATCGCCTCCCTCCTCCTCCCCTCTCCGTGACACCCTCCCTCCTCACCACGTCGACGTCATCGGCCGCCATAGTGTGACGCCCAAACCTCACGCCCAGCGCGACTTCCTGATCGGAGTGGGATGTGGGCCTGGAAGTGCGAAAAGGGGTGTGCCAAGGATTTTTGGAAAAGTGGGGGAGTCTTAAGGATATGATTGCAATTGGGCGAAAAAGGGGCGCGTGCGCAGGGGACTCAAGGCCCGATGCGGCCGGGGCACTGTGGGCGACGGTTTGCAGGGAAATCCCTCCACGGTGGAGGAGGTCCCAAAAAATTAGACCGTCGGGGGCCGCCACGTGGCGCAGGTCGCCGGGTGCTTGGGTTGGGTCTTCGGAATTCCGGAGTTTTCTGTTCGCCGCTACGTCGGCAATTCACACAAAACGTGTTGGGCCAATAGGGGGCTATGGCCGGCCACGGAACAACTCTGAGTTGATGATACGGGAGAAGAAGGCGGAAATGAGGGAAACTGGTGGTGATCTCAACGAATCCTGGGTGGGTGAAGTAGTAGGTGTGGTCGGGGGAAGGGAAATCGGAGCACCGAGGGTCGCTAGTGGTGGCACAGTGGAATTCCCGCGGACATAGTCGATTCTCCGTGTGACAAGGGTATCGCGTCCTTATGAGCTCGTTTATTGTAGGGGTGAAATAGTCCGGGTCATAGGACGAGTCTGAGCCCCAAGATCGCGTCATGGTATCATTGCCGATGGGATTGCGCAGGTCGGGATATCGTCATCGCGCACGAGCACGTGTAGGACAGGCCGTGTCAGTGGCGCCTCAGCGTGCTCGTACGGGATGACGGTTCCGCCTCAAATCTTTTTGGGTGGGCGAATCGACGTACGGGAGTGCATGTAAGGGCCCGACTCGGGCCGCGTTTACACATGTTCTCGCGTGGCGCTCGCGGAGCCAGACCTCGGATCGTTTAATTGCTTCGGATTATGCAAGATGCAACCATATCACAACCCTCATCGTGAGACAAGCAAAAACGAGAACAAAATCGCTATCGGGGCGAGATTCTTATCCCATCTACAGCTGCATCAGGTGTGGGCAAAGATTTGTTACAAACGAAAAGCAAGGACAGGGGTTCTTAGCAAACCGATATACAAGCAGGCGTAACGTCCACACATCCACACATTCATACATCCATACATTCGATAATCATATACATAATGTAAGCAAAAGCGGACACCGCAAAGACAAATGTGAGCAAAAATCCAAGCCCGGATTTTAGAAAGCCGAAACGAAAATAAGAACGGGCAAACCGCCCGGAGCCGTATTCAAAATGTATGTACACAAGTGAAGAGGGGGGGGGGGAAGAGACAAAGAAACCGCAAATCCACGTCCATCATCCTCAACTCTCTCTTCCTCTCTCTCTCTCTCCGATGCGGACAGTCCGTCGTCACGCACCAACCCACGAAGTTGTCACCCCGCTTAGTCCTCCCGCACTCGTCGGATTCGCCCGTGCCCACAGTCTGTCGTGGCCCACGTCAATCCCGCGCGTTCGGCACCAGCCCGTCAGGTCGCCCAACTCCTACTCTACTCACCTCTTACTTCGCTCGCGTGCCGACCCTTCCTGATCGCGCAACCCCGAGCTTCCAACAACGGGTTAAGAGAGCTGACTAATCGCGCATCCGAAATTTATAGCGTGCATGCATGAGCGAAAAACACGGAATTACCAGGACTTAGAGTGAGGATTAGAGAGGGAGCGTCTGCGTTCTGCATGATCGGGCGCAGCGTGGGGGACGTGACCCTTCTCCACGCATCGATCCGAGCATGCAAGCCGCGACTTACAAAATTTCAGCAAAAGAAAGAGAGGGAGGGCGGGAGAGACGAAGTGCAAGAAGAGAGATACAGTTACAATGGTGCCCGCCCAAAATTACAGTTACACATACGATTAGGGGCGCCCACTAATCAGAGTGCCGTTGCAGCCGCATGAAGAAGCGCGAAAACAAAAGGCGCCGCGCGACAGGAAAAATCATAATTACTGAATCCCTAAATTCCTATCTAATGCGAAAAAGCAAAAGTACAAATTCCAGAAGGAAAGTCCAAAATTCCGAGAGTCATTGGGGGGTGGCTCGACAAAATTCGAAAAAAAAAGATTCAAAAGAAAATTCAAAAAGGACGTAGCAATTTCCCGCGCGATGTCCACGTCTAAAAGATCGAAAACCGAACCAAAAGAAACGACGTCAACATTTATTAATCGCGCGCACGGTGGCGCGCCAGACATTCATCCGACCAACCATTCTACCGGCCGTCCCAGGACACACCCAGCCCCGAAGAAGCGACGAAAAAGACGAAGAATCCCTCCTCCCTCCTTCCTCCTCTCTCCTCCCTCCTCCCTCCTCCCTCGTCCCTCCTCCCTCCTACATCCTTTCTTCGACGTCTTTTTCTTCTTTGGTAGTTCTGGCGTGAGATAGGGACGATCGCACACCCTCCCGCAACTTCCCCCCTCCTCCCTCCTTTTTCATAGCGCACCCCCTCCCCCCACCTCCTCCCTCTCCCCTCACCATTGCCTTCCTCCTCCCTCCTCCCTCCTCCCTCCCTTCTCCTCCCTCCTACCTCCTCTCTCGTCCTCCTCCCTCCTACCTCCTTTCTTCGACTTCTTTTTCTTCTTTGGTAGTTCTGGCGCGAGATAGGGACGATCGCACCCCCTCCCCCAACTTCCCCCCTCCTCTCCTGCTATCCGTCCTCTTCTTTCGGCTTCCGGTCTTAGTACGGCTGTCCCTCCTCCTCCTTCTCCTCCTCCTCCCTCCCGTCCCTCTCCCATCATCGAAGCAAAAGGTGGCTGTACGAGCCGTACAACCGTACAAGCGGCAACCTGACGTCCTCGTCGAGTCTGTTGCAGGATAGGACAAGTTCGTTGTCTGCGGTGTTGTCCCACTGTTCCAGGGAACTGACCTCCCATGGTCAGTCTATCGTTGGACCTCCCCTGATTGAGGGACTCCAGGATGAGCCAACTGGCGTCCTACGTGCTATAGGCGGGTCTTGGTAATCGTAGCTACCGGTAGGTGGGACGCTGTTGATTGCGTGCGTATATTACTAGGTATGCGGACATTTACACGATCCCATAGCAAGTAGACCGCCGTACGCTATGTACGGAAGATGAACGAAAGACCACCTTTTGCACTATGTACGGAAGACCACCGTGCCCCCCTCCTCCCTCCTTTTTCATAACGCACCCCCTCCCCCCACCTCCCTCTCCCCTCGCCATTGCCTTCCTCCTCCCTCCTCCCTCCTCCCTCTTCCCTCCTACCTCCTCCCTCCCCTCTCGCCATAGCCTCCATACCTCCTCCCTCCTCCCTCCTCCCTCCTACCTCCTCCCTCCCCTCTCGTTATAGCCTCCTTACCTCCTCCCTCCTCCCTCCTACCTCCTCCCTCCCCTCTCGCCATAGCCTCCACAGCTTCCCTCCTCCCTCCTCCCTCCCCTCCAGCCTCCTTTTTCATAGCGCACCCCCTCCTTTTTCATAGCGCACCCCCTCCCCCAACTTCCCCCCTCCTCCCTCCCTTTTCATAGCGCACCAACTCCACATCAGCGGCCCCCATAGCCCACCCATCTTATTCTCCTCCCTCTTCCTCCCTCCTCCGTCCTTGCCCTTCCCCCCCCTCCTCGCTGCTTCCGCCATAGCTCTCCTCCTCCCTCCTCCAGGCTCCTCCCTCCTTACGCTCCCCTCCTCCTCCCTCCTTTTTTGTAGCGCACCCCTTCTGCCCAACTCCTCCCTCTCCCCTCGCCATTGCCTCCCTCCTCCCTCCTCCCTCCTACCTCCTCCCTCCCCTCTCGCCATAGCTTCCTTACCTCCTCCCTCCTACCTCCTCCCTCCCCTCTCGCCATAGCCTCCTTACCTCCTTCGTCCTCCCTCCTCCTTCCTCCCTCCTCCTTCCCCCCTCCTCCCTCATTTTTCGTAGCGCACCAAGTCCACGTCAGCGGCCGCCATAGCCCACCCATCTTACCCTCCTCCCTCTTCCTCCCTCCTCCCTTGTTACCCTTCCCCCCCCCCCCTCGTTCCTCCTTTCTCCTAGCGTTGCTTCCGCCATAGTTGTCCTCCTCCCTCCTCATGTCTTCGGCAGTCTCCACAGACTCCCTCCCTCAACACCATAGCCTCCGTCTTTCGACGTGACACTGTGTCAAGCTGCCAGCCTGACTTTGTGATTCCTTTTTTTTTTTTTTTACATCGAGTTCTTCTTCTTCTTTTTCTTCTTCTTCTTCTTTTTCTTCTTCTTCTTCTTCTTCTTCTTCTTCTTCCTCCTCCTCCTTCCACTTCTTAGTCTCCACAGACTCCCTCCCTCAACAACATAGCCTCCGTCCTTCGACGTGACACTGTGTCAAGCTGCCAGCCTGACTTTGTGATTCTTTTTTTTTTCACATCGAGCTCTTCTTCTTCTTCTTCTTCTTCTTCTTCTTCTTCTTCTTCTTCTTCTTCTTCTTCCAATTCTTCTTGCCCTCCTCGTTCGTAAACCTTGTGCAAGATGGCATCTTCAAGCGGGGCAGGCACTTCGAGGGGGAAGGAGGTGGCAGGTTCGAACGATAGCGGCACACGCGTGAAGGAACCGTTTCAGCCGCAGCCTGAGGCAAGGCAGTTGCAACTGCAGGCGACGAAGGTGGCATTCAAGTGGGTGACGCAGGGGCAGATGGTCCCGCCATTGTCGAAGGGGCAGTACAGAGTGAAGTGCAATATGTGCGGCGCAGATTGGGTCGCGTCGTACACGCGTGTGTGGCCGCACTTCACACGGAAAACTAATCCATGCCCCGCGCGTTATCCGGAGATGCTTCACATCCTTGTTGCAAAGGGGCATGTGATTGACTGCAAGAAGACGTTGCGGCTCATCCAATTGTATCGGATGGAGCACAACATCCCCCAGGACAGTTTGGTTTTTGCAATTCCGGAGGTGGAGGCACAAGGGGACACAGTGGATGCGTTCATAGTGCCACCGACAGCACGGCAGAGCAGAACGGTGCCGACTGTGGAAGTTGATGAAGAGGCAAGAGAGGGGGTTGTGGAAGAAGGTGGTGGAATGCCGGGGACGTCTGCGCAGGGATCCGCTGCGGGCCCAAAATCCGGGAAGTTGACACAATCATCGATCAAAAGGTGGGCAACCAACGATTCGCAGCACAGATTGGATGTGGCATGGGGGAGGCACCTTTTCCGACACGGCGCCCCATTCAACTACGTCAGGACGAAAGAGACACAGGAGCTGCATGACTTGTACCTCGAGTTAGGGGAGAAAAGGAAGCGGGTGAAGATGCCTTCCTTGGAGGTCATCCGAACTGTTGTGTTGGACATCATATACAACAAGGTGCAGGAAGACATGCAGCCGCTGAAAGCGAAGTGGGATGACACAGGTTGCACTCTCCTCACTTATGGGTGCACAGATCAAAGGTACAGACCTGTGATGAACTTCATTGGGCCCGGCGAGAGCGGTGCGATCCTATTGAAGGTCGTGGATATGTCCAAGAAGAAGAAGACTGCAGTCGCTCTAGCGATAAAGTGGGAGCAGATGATCAGAGACATTGGGGTGCATCGGGTTAATGCAATCTGCACGGACAATGCAGAAGTCAACAAGCAAGCTGCACGGATCCTACGAAGGCGTACAAATCATGATATATCAAGCATTCCATGGGTCCCTTGCGCAACTTACTGCTTGAACTTGTTGATGAAGGATGTCTGCGAACTCGACTAGGTGAAGCAAGTGGTGCAGCGCACGAAGATGATGGTCAAGTTCATAAGGAAACACCATAACACAAACAGCCTTTACACGAGGTGCTCAGAACTTTCGAGGGAATTGACATTGATTTTGCCCACGGAGGTCCGCTTTGGGGAAGGAGGTGTGTGCTTGAGGAGATGATGGAGGAGGGGTGGAGGCAGTTGAGATGGAGCACAAGGAAAGATCGAGACAAGTCTGACCTGACGTACCAGACTGTTACCGTCCGAATGGTGGGAGAAGTTGCGCACGATTTTGGATGTGCTGGAGCCGATATACGAGCTACTAAGGAAGATGGACCGCAACGGCACAACCCCCCCAAGCCTTTGGCACTTTGACGAAGGGTTGGGCAAGCATCTGAAGACACTTACGCGGCTGACCGATGAGCAGCGGCGGGCGACCATGAAGGCAGTAAAGCAGCGGACGAAGATGATGAGGCAGCCCGTTCATGCAGCGAACTTTCTTCTTGACCCAAGGAGGAGAGACAACAAGTGGTTGATGGACATGCACTCCCCGCTGGTCCAAAACACCCTCAAGTTCTTCCTATCACAGTGCAAAGAGGACGCCGCTTGGGGGGGCGACGAGCAGCTAGGTTTGTGGGCGGACTTGCAAGCTTTCCACAAGGCGCCAACTGAAGATATGTTGGTGAAGGATCCAGTGACAGGGAAAGTGGTGGAGGAGAGCTTGTGGACTGAGTTTACGATCTTCGACAGCTCCATTGCTCAAATGACAACCTCCGAATGGTGGAAGCGTCATGGGGCCTCTCACAAGAAGTTGCGAGACATTGCCATGAGAGTGACAGCGATGTGGAGCACTGCGACCCCTTGTGAGAGGAACTGGTCCTCTCGCGATCTTGTCCACGACAAGAGGAGGGGCCCGGTGTCACCTGACAACCTCGCCAAGCTAGTGTACATCCACTGGAATCTTCAGCTGCTGGACATCAAGAAGAAGAAGAGTACAGGAAGCTTGGCAGGGTACTTGGACATGTGGGCTGCATTCTTCGATGAAGTGGAGGCACCAACNCAGCTGCTGGACATCAAGAAGAAGAAGAGTACAGGAAGCTTGGCAGGGTACTTGGACATGTGGGCTGCATTCTTCGATGAAGTGGAGGCACCAACGCCGAATGATCCTGCAGTGTTGCCAAGGGCTGCAACTACAACAGACTTGAGTGACGACGAAGTGACCTGCCGGACAAATCTAATGAAGATCCCCCGAGCTAGAGTCATGAAGCCTCATGTTGTTGATGGATCAAGCTCAACGGACAACAGTGATGATGGGGAGGACCTAATTTGGAGAGGCAAAGGCAAGAACAAAAAGGTTGTTGTCGATGACGGCGAAGGCAAGGCGCAGATGGATGGCAAAGGCAAGGCGCAGATTGATGTGGACGATGAGGAAGAGGATATTGAGGAGAGCCAGGAAGATCCCGAGAACTTTACTTTGCGGTCGCCAAGAGCGAGTGACATATCTAGTGACGACAACGAGCTGGATGACGACCTCACACGTAACATGGAGCGGGGTTACATTGATAGTGACCTGGAGTTCTTGCGGCCTTGGGGGATGGACTTCAACGCATGCGTCGAACTGGACAAGGACCTCGATGACGACGCTGAGAGGGAGAGGGCGCAGTCCCTTGCTCATCGTGATCGCGCCCTTGTGGAGCAACGGGTTCGAGAGGAAGCAGCAAAACGAAGTGTTGTCCCCCCTCCGATGAGGATGAACCATATAACGGTGGGAATGGGCGGATGTCTACCGGCGGAGGGGGTTCAGCAGCAGCGGCATGCAGAAGGCATGCAACGGGAACAACAAGAGGAAGACGTTCAGCAGCACCAGCAGCGAGAGGAAGGCATGCGAGAGCAAAGACAAGAGGAGGGTCTGCAACAGCTAGATGATCGGCAGCAACAGCGGGAAGAAGGACTGCAGCAGCAGCAGGTGCAGCAACAGGATGATCGGCAGCAACAGCAGCAACAAGAACAACACGACGGACTAGAGCAGCAACAGCAACAAGAAGATGGACCGCATCCGCAACAGCAGCAGCACAAGGATGGAGCGCAGCAGCAGCAACAGACAAAACGGGATGGACCGCAGCAGCATGAGCAGCACAAGGATGGAGCGCAGGAGCAGCA
>BFEA01000002.1:3399361-3413819 GCA_003427395.1 Chara braunii
CTCTCTCTCTCTCTCTCTCTCTCTCTCTCTCTCTCTCTCTCTCTCTCTCTCTCTCTCTCTCTCTCTCTCTCTCTGTTCCCGATACCAACAGTCCATCGCCGCGTATCAACGCAGAGTTGTCACCCTGCTTGGTTCAAGCATGCAAGCCAGGTTCGCCCGTGCACCACAGTCCGTCGCGGCCCCGCACGTCAACCCCGCATACCTGACACCAGCTCGTCAGATCGCCCAACTCTCGCACTCACTTACCTTCCAAACTTGCTCGTTAGCCGACCCTCACTGATCGCGCTAACCTTGAAATTCTTAGAGAGACAACTAATCGCGCTTGCTGAATTTATAGTGTGCATGTTTGCGCGAGGAATACGGGATTAGCCCCAATGATGAGAAAGAGAAGAGAGGAAGTGCCTACGTCTGCATGTCTGGGTCGCGGCGCGGGGGACTGAGCCACTCTCCACGCATCGATCCGGTCATGCAGGCATAGGAACCAATCAGGTCAGGGAAGAAGGCGTGCATGTGCGGGCGAGCACAAGGCGGGAAGAGGGAAGAACACGAAAGGACATCAAGAACGAGAAGATTACAGTTGCAATTACACCGCGCCAAAACATTTACAGTTACGTGCAATATTAAGGCGCAAAAAGAAGTCCAAACACAAATCTTGTCGCGGCAAGGTGTGCGTAAGCAGGGAGCGCCACGCAGAAAAATCCAGAAGGCGCCTAAATTCTTATCTTAAGTCCTAATTGCAACGGAAAAATTCTAAAGAAAAACAATTCCGAGAGTCCGTGGGGGCTCGACACCAGTTGAAAATTCAAAACGATATTCCCGCGCGATGATCGCACCAAAATTCTCAGTGCTCACAGCAGAACAAGAAAGCAAAAGCTATGATACAGTTATTCTTCGCGCTCGCTAAGGCGAGGTTCTCCAACCATTGGCACGAGATCTTCCCGACACCAATCCGTCATTCTCACCAGAAAACGAAAAAGAAACGAGAACATCCATGCAATTTGTTCGCCCGACCCGCCTGCCCACAGCTCACCCCTTCGACCCGTCGTATTTCCCCAAACACCTTCGCGCAGAAAATTGCGCGGTTTCAGAAAGTGGTTCGTCACAGCGCACGGGGAAAGTAGTGGGATCCCGTTTTTTCCAAAAAACTACACAGCTTATAAGAAGTGGGATCTGACTCTTATTGTTGAAAAAAACATAACATGAAGTACAAATATGGCGTTATTTTTTGTCTTTTGTGCATGTGGAGAGTAGTTCAACGAGGCCCATAGTGATCACTAAGGAAACACAGCAGCCAGCAGGGGTTACCTACTTCCCCCGAACATAACGCACCCTGAAATCGGACGTATGCAAGCTATATTTCCGGTCCGGTACAACTAAGATGATGGTGCGTTGCGTTCGGGGGAAGATGGTAGTCTTTCATGATCCTTTCTGGCGCTGGTCGGTGAAGAGGCCCCAAAGATTGCTCAATTTCTATCATGCAAGGTCATCCTGGTACTTTCGGACCTTGTAGTCAATCGAAGGGACTCTGGACCCTGTCTCCAGCAGGTGCAGCTCCCCACTAATAGAATGCAGCCATCGGCATTCAGCAGGCTTCCACCACCAGGGGCTCTTCCCACCCTGGGGTCGCGACCCACTAGCAGCGTTGTACAACATGTGTGACACAGTTTTCGCATTAATAGATTGAGAGAAGAATATAGATTACTTAAAAAAAAAAAAAATGGTTTTTTCGATTTTTGTAGATTTTACAAACTCCTTTTTCTGCGAATCAAAGAAAGCAAAAGCATTTTCAAGCTTCTCCTGTCAGCCAATGGGCAAGGTGGCAGCAAATTCGTCACTTGTTTTTTAGGATGGGCTCTTCGATCAGCCAATTTGCTGGCTGCGTCCTCTGAAGGTCATGTTTCTGTTTTGCCCATCTTATGGAGGGGCTGAGAGCAACGAGGAAGAGGCTCGCCGCACCAGTCACCAAATGGGTGAAACGCAGAATGCATTTAGCCCTGCAACGCGGCAAATATACACCCGCGGCGCTATAGTTTTCGTATTTTTCACATTTGGTGAGTGGTGCGGCGATACCCCTCGTCTTCCCCGGTTTTGACGCCGCAGCAGCTTGGCAATCCTGACCTTCACGTCCGTCTACGAGGAACGAGAGGAGAATGATCGTCTCGTGAGGGCGTGTAATAAATCACTGGCGTTGCTCCAGGCACGCTGACATCAAATTAGGGTTTCCACGTGGCACCCACCCCTAGCTCTTGGCCTCTCGATGACATTGACTGTGGCCCGAAAATCGAAGAGCGGCGGCCATGAAGCAGCGCACCAAAGCGAAAGGTTCATAAAGGCCGGTCATGTACACACGCGCTCGAAGTTATGGCGGGTAACTAAGGGCATACTCACACTAGGACTTTTTGGATTGAGCTCCGGACGTGATTGCGGTCATGTGCCATGCAGGTTTGGCTGTAATTGCAGTCACATACATGTGGTATAGTTCTCGTGTGCGTGATCGAGGAGGGGTGCGTTCATTCATGTTATGAAGGTCATGTTTCTGTTTTGCCCATCTCATGGAGGGGCTGAGAGCAACGAGGAAGAGGCTCGCCGCACCAGTCACCAAATGGATGAAACGCAGAATGTTTTTTTTTTTTTTTTTTTTTTTTTTTTTTAATACAAAAAGGCCTCCGCCAGTGCTATTGGTGCTGATAAGAGCAGACACCGCTAGCACCTGGGGGGAGCTCCATCTATTGATGGGGAGCAGCACCTGCTGGAAAACGGGTCCAGCGTCCCTTACACTGACTGAAATTTGAATTTGTCTGGAACATGGGTGTGAGGAGTTTCTGAGAAGTTTCTGTCGGCATTGATTACCCTGGGGTCTAAGGGATTGACCGAGCAGGATGTTGGGGGGAAGGGAGAACCTCTTCGCCTTAACCCGGCGCCAAATACATCACTTATACACTAGTCCTTCCTTCGCCCTGAGCCGCAACTAACTTTTATCGCTTTTAGTATCAAAAAATAAAATCAAATCGGCTTGTTGCCACCCAGAAGGCTGTTGTTTGTACTGTTCTACTGTTTAAAATCCCACCCTCCTTTTAGGGGGTATGTCTTTGAAGTGTCCCTAAGCTGCCAAGAATCACCTGTGAGTGTGGTTGTGTCCAGGGGGCACCAGACTACCACCTGTTTCCTTTTATGTGAAGTACTCAGTAAGGGAGAGGGGGTGGGGCGGGAAGGGATCAGGAAAGTTTGTAGGGGGGCATAGGAGGAAAGAGGGATCAATATTCAACCAGTCTTTAAACAAAAGTTTATAGTCCCTCATCCTTTCTAAGTCTTGATAGTCATTAAAAGTGTCGTCATACCCGCTCTATTTTACTTCTGCTATCCATCCTTCCTTTTCCCCTCCTAACCACTCCTGGCAGAAGGAAGTAATTGCCTTCTTAATGTCTTTTCTCTGCCGGAATAGGTTCAATTGTGATTTTAGAGTTTGCCACTTTTGTGTTATTTCCATCTGGATCTGTTGTTTTATTTGTTCCATGATCTCCGCTGCATCAATTTGGACTTTATCCAGAGTAAGAAGACACCGTTGCCACCATAAGGCCCATAACACTGTCCGCCTCCCTAATCTGAACATATTATCTTCGAAGTTGGAGGTGTCTTCTACCGGTCGCCAATGGCCTGCCAGTATCGTTTGCCATGACCAAGGCCAGGGGGCTGAGGCGCCCATCTTCCTCCAGATGCGTTTCCAATTTCTCTAAATGAACTGGGCAATCGGGCATTGCATGAACACATGCTCGATTGTCTCAACTCTCTTGTGTGATGGGAAGAGGTTAAAGCAGCGTTGGCACCATGGTAACAGTTCCCCCCTTTGTTCCAAGTATGTCCGATCGACTAGCCAATTATTCGTAGGTAGGCAGCGGTGAATTATCTGTCATTGCGATAAATTTATTTTAGCCTGTCGGGACTTCCTTTCATGGAACCAGCGGATGGGTTTGAGAAGGTTCAGATCCACATTTAAATGTCTCGCCCAACGGTCATTTATTTGATCCTTCAGGCAACGTTTGGGCCGTAGCATCCTATAAGTGGATTTAACTGTCAGTTTATGTAGATAAATTCATTTCGGGGTATGCCCTGTTTGAATCTGTGGAAGTTTCCAACGCCACTCCTCTAGGTCAAAAGGCAAGTCCCGAATGTCTTTGTCTGGATGTAAGGCTGACCACCCCTTTCCTTCATCCAACACTCTGGTTCTAATGAGTTATGTTTTGTCCACCCATTGGAAAGGGGCTGCACTTCCTTTGAGGGTGCCCTTCTGTTCTACAGTATAGTATTCTATTAAGGCTTTTTGTGAGTCTGTCATATATACTCTACCAACTCTCCCTACCTGTCCAATGTGAGCCACCCAGTCCCCTTCTTTTATTGATGGGCCCTGTCTCAGTATTTGATATCATGCCAAGGGGATGCTTTCAATTAGCTGATCTAGGTGACACCCTATGTGGTGACAGTATCTGAGTGTTGCTCTTAGTTGTTCAATGCCTTTCCAGTTCTTACTCTCGCTGTCCCATAGGTCCCCCACTCGCAGGATCCCCCGTTTTACCCAGCCTTCCCATGGTGGGACTGAACTCACCATTACACGTCCTTTTGTATCTGTGATCCATCTGTTCCCAAAAAGGGGCTGACGGAAGACCTCCTCCCAACGGTCCGGGGGGGTTCTGTATGGAAGCAGGAGTATGCGCCAGGTTTTGAGGAGTTTTGACCATAACTCATCCTCCTGTCGGCCCGTCTGCTCTCCTCCGTGTTGGTGGTCCAGAGACCTCTTTGGTAACCCAGAATCTGTCATATATCCATCGCAATGGGTGGGTTCCTTGGGGGGATTCCGGTGCTAGGCGGGACATATGTTCTAGAGCTAGTACAGTCCAAGGACTTCAGGGCGAAAAAAATAATTTTTTGATCCACTGGATGGTTGGGTCGATGATCCTCAGTCCCCCGCTTGCCTTTGGTTGTGTGACTGAGTCCCATGCTACCTGACTGATCACGTGGGTGCATTCGCCGTCTCCTCGCCAAAGGAAGGCGGTTGTCTTAAATTTCATCCAGACAATTTGTTCAAGGCCGAGGAGCTGATCCAGACATCATTTGTAATCGGTTTGCCTTGTGCGGTCATGGTTATCCCTAGAATACGTAAGGGTGCTTCCAACGGTAGCCACCTGATTCTTGGTGTCTCTGGAGGGCCGCGGGCGGCCGCCTTAGTAATGGATCCACCAGCCTTGTGTTTTACTCCCCCAATTTATCTTCATATCCAAGATCTGTGCAAATCTGTCCATCATGTGGTGAATTTCCTCCATATTTTGCCTAGTTGCATCAACCATTATCGTTAAGTCGTCAGCAAAAAGGGAGCATACCGGGACAACTTCCTCGGGGATGTGGGAGACCCGAATTCTAGATATATTTTTGTTTGCCCGCAGGTTCGCCGCCAGGGCTTCCATAATGATCAGAAACAAGAAGGGGGCAATATGATCTCTTTGACGCACCGATCGTTCTAATTGAATGGGGGGTGTCAATGTCCCATTGATCTGCATGCATCTAGTTGCATTCTGGTGGAGGATTCTGACCCACCTTCTGAAGTGCGGTCCGAAATTCATCTTCTCCAGACATGTTTTGAAAAAAAGCCAGTCTACGTGGTCATATGCCTTCTCAAAGTCTATGAAGATGATCACAGCATTGTGCTGTGAATGCCTGGTCAGCTGTAGTACTTCATGTACCAGCAGAACGTTTTCCTGTATGTTTCTGTCCTGCATGAATCCAGTCTGGGAGGGGTGAATGATGTCCTCCAGTACCGGGATCATTCTGTTGGCTAAAGCCTTAGCTAGCATTTTTTAGACAATGGTGAGTAACGTAATCAGGCGGTAATTCCTGATGTTTAATTTGTCCCCTTTTTTATATAGTAAGGATAACGCCCCTTGCCCTACCAACTCCCCCATCTTCGCCTCTTTCCAAACTTCGTTGTAGTACTCCATCAGATCTGCACTCATAAAATCCCACGAGGTTTCCCAAAACTCTTTAGGGAGACCGTCCATTCCGAGCATTTTTTCTTCCTTCATCTGTAAGAGTGCAGTCCATATTTCTTGTTTGGAGAGGGTGGCTTCTAATTGATCTCGTTGTTCCTGGGAGAGTCTTCTTTCCATAGGTTGTAGGAAGTCGTCGATCATTCTGTGACGTGTGCCCTTGTCCACAATGTCAATGTGGGATGAGAATAGATCTTTGAAGAAATCCCGTGTGATCTTCATGCAACGGACTGTTGTTAATGCTGGCGTCCCCTCTGGTTCATCTGGATCATATAAGGCTTCGACCGTAGCGCGTTTTATCTGTACTTTCGCTAGATTGAAAAAGTGGGAATCCATCATTCCTTCGGTCGTGTGTTTTGTCAGTCTGCCTCGCATTCTGGTTCCTTGCCATCTGTATAACGCATGTTGTGACAGTTGTGTTTGGAGGTTCTTGATTTGGTGTTGAAGTGCAGGGTCTCGTTGTTCCTGTGCATCCGAATTTTCTTGTTGTTCCAGATCGCAAAGTTGCTGCATAATTTTGAATTCTTGTTGAAAGCGTTGTGTGGCTACATATTTGGAAAATTCCTTGCATTTTCTGGTAATGAAGAAGAGGCCATTGTTAAACCAGGTGATTTGAGAATTCAGCTCCGGCCTCCTCTCCTTCCAATACTGCCAACTTTGGGCTATGTAGTTTCGAAAGGAGTGGAGTTGAAGAAGTGAGGTATTAAGCCCGGCCCCTTATCCGATCGCATGAGAAAGGTGAACACGGCTATGCACATTTTGTGGTCCAGGCCAGAAAAGGGGCTGAGGGGTAGGATTGCTGGTACTGTTAACCCTCCTGTCAGTTCTTATGAGGCGCGAATCAAGTCAATTCGTGATTTAGATAGTCTCTCGGGACTGTTATCTCTGATACAGGTGAAGTTCCTCTCAGTGGGGTGCGCCATTCTAAAGGTGTCGAAGACTGCCAAAGATTCGCATAGTTCGGTTAAGACTCCTTCGTCCTCTTCCACGTTGTGTACTGTGGAGGGGGTAATCTTCCATCGGTCGAGCCACCGAGCTGGGGCGGCGTTGAAGTCTCCGGCTAGAATTATGGGGATGCCCGGTGGAGGGATCTGTTTGATTTTTTCAAAAAAGATCCTTCTTTCTCTTATGGAGTTGGGTGCATATATCATCAGGACACATATCATTTCCAATTCTAATGTGCCTAGCACCATAGCCCACCTCCCTTCCACCTTATCTGTCTCCCAATAGACGGCCTCAAAACGTGAGTCTGGCGGTATCCAGATTGCCACTCCCGCGTGTCCGGCACTCGGGGCATGTGCCTTGAACGTTTTGAAGGGCCAGGCGTGGCTGTGCTCTCTCTGATGTTCGGGTGTGTCCATTAGGTGGGTTTCCTGCACACAAACCACATCTGGCCCTGCAACGCGGCAAATATACACCCGCCATAGTTTTCGTATTTTTCACATTTGGTGAGTGGTGCGGCGATACCCCTGGTCTTCCCCGGTTTTGACGCCGCAGCAGCTTGGCAATCCTGACCTTCACTTCCGTCTAGGAGGAACGAGAGGAGAATGATCGTCTGGCGAGGGGGTGCAATAAATCACTGGCGTTGCTTCAGGCGCGCTGACATCAAATTAGGGTCTCCACGTGGCACCCATCCCTAGCTCTTGGCCTCTCGATGACACTGACTGCGGCCTGGAAATCGAAGAGCGGCGGCCACGAAGCAGCGCGCCAAAGCGAAAGGTTCGTAAAGGCCGGTCATGTACACACGCTCTCGGAGTTATGGCGGGTAACTAAGGGCCTATTCACACTAGGACTTCTTGGACTGAGCTCCGGACGTGATTGCGGTCATGTGCCATGCAGGTGTGGCTGTAATTGCAGTCACATACATGTGGCATAGTTCTCGTGTGCGCGATCGAGGAGGGGTGCGTTCATTCATGTCCGCCTTATTCCTCAACCTACGGCCTCTTTTCATTGCGCGGAACGTTTTTTTCAACCCCCGGAGAACCCAACCGAAGCCACAGGAAAGATGCTCGAATCCGCTTGTCGTTCTGTCAAGCGAACACGTGTCAATCCGGCCGCGACTGCCACGTCATCATTTCATAAATTGATCAATCAATCGGTCGAATGATCGACGGAACGAGGAGCGGCGGCGGCGGCAAGTTACGGCCTGAGATCCTTGTCGTTGCTTCGCGACATTATGGGGGGGCTTGACCCTGGGACCGCAGAGGGACCTTGTACGGGATGGAACTCGGGACAGACAGTTTTCCTGAGGACGCTGATGTCGCCTGCAGAGATGCTCTGTTGCACAGAAAATCTGTGACGGGGGTGGGCAGAGCAGGGATCGACGGTGATGATGTGCAGCTCATGTCATTGACTCGTACGAACTAAGAGAATGCGGTTCATGCCCGAACAGAGCGTCAACGACGGGCGGTGGAGAGGGAACTCGAAGGAGACCCAGGTGGTTTTCGGGTTCAGTCAATCCGTTCTCCACGTCCTCCACGTCCTCCTCCTCCTTCTCCTCCTCCTCTTCCTCCTTCCCACCCTTCTCCTTCTCGTTTTCGTTCTCCTCCTCCCCCTTCGCCCCCTTCTCCTTCCCTTCCTCCTCCCCCTTCGCCCCCTTCTCCTTCCCTTCCTCCCCCCTTCGTCATTCTAGCCGCTACGGCGTCTGCAAGGCCACGCGGCAAGGATGATGACAAGACGTGGATCCCGCTCATCGGCGCGTGCACTAGGCCAGGCCGTTCGATGCACCGACAGTCTGCTTGGTGGCAAATTGTCGGCTGATCGGCTCCGCTCTGGCCGCAGAGAGAGTAGAGTTGATGCGTTGGAGATTCATTCTCGAGCCCTGGCCAAGTTATGTGGTCGATCGGGATCGGATTTGGCGGGAATATCGGGGAATGCCGGAGCTTTAAGGGCAGGAGAGTCGTCCAGAGCTACAGCTGCTGCTACTTCATCGCCAGCACCAGCCGTTGACACGTGTCTGCATACCGATTACCCTGGGGCTAGGATATCACGGAATGTTCCCGCGCAGTTCTGGGGGGGAAGAGCCAGAGGGCAGCAGCTTCTGGAGGGAGGGGATTGGCTCTCATATGGCTCCCTTTCAAATCATGCCGCTCCGGCTGCCCCCGTCGCCCCCGCCTCTGCGGGCGGAGCTTGCGGCGAGGCGGGCCCTTCTCTTCTACGACGCTGCGGTTATCCATTTAGGCGTAGGGTAAGTATCGACAGGAGAAGAGAGAGGATTGCTAAGGGCGTGCTTGGCAGCCTGAATGAGAGATGCGCTGAGGCCCATCAACTTTATTACAGTCCGATGGGTCTCGGCGATTGTAGTAATCATAACAATAGTATTATGAATAATAATAATAATAATAATAATAGGGGGGTTTCAACGCAGAGGAAGGTCTTTTGGCCTTCATACCCGAGGAAAATTAACTCGCTACAACGTCCATCCGCCGCCGGCGGGATAGCTGCTGTCATAACCCCCGCTATGATGGGGATTGACTTGCCTGTCCTCCATTGCTGCTCATCTTCTCGTCCTCGTTTGTCTGAAGGGTTTTACCCACTCGCCGAATGCGATCGGGAGCAGGCGGGAACCAATCAGGGAAGGTCTACTTTCATAGGGGGAAGGCTTGTCAGTAGCAGCAGTAGCATCTGTAGCCGCACGTTTGATCAGACATTTGATGTGCGGTTTATGTATAGAAGGACCAACTGGACTTTCCCATTCTGTGCTAGCGGCATTTCCTCTGACGGCGGTTTACCCAGATCGGTATCTCGATTTTTGACTGCATCGTTCTCCCAAGCCGAATCCTGCGTAGCGGCTTCGACGTACTCTTCTTCGTCTGCCCATGTTCAGAACGTCGAGGACTCGGCGATGGCGTCCGGCAGAGTTGTTGTAAATGATGCTGATAACCATCAAGAGAGCAATCTAGGGCTTGGCATTGACAAACAAGCAAACGAAAAAGCGGAGGAAATGAGGAATAACACCTGCTCTTCTTCTTCTTTTTCTTCTTCTTTTCCTTCTTCTTCTTCTTCTTCTTCTTCTTCTTCTTCTTCTTCTACTACTTGTTCTTCGGTAGTTTCATCGTCCCCTCGCGCTTCTTTCAAGGATTCTCGTCCTGTACCTTTTCCTCCGGCGAATGTGAATGCACTCTTCACGCTGGCGAGAGCTAGGCAGTTTGATCAGATGTTGGTTATGCACGACCGACTGGTGGCCGAGGAAACAGGACAGCAGCAGGGAGGGAGGATGACGAAAGTAGGGGGGTTTGCAAGCCCCTTGTTCCAATCCGTGACGTACAAGAACCTGGTCGACGTGTGCGGATCCTTTCAAGGATCGCTCTACGTGGTACCACTTTTTCGAAGAATGGTGGAGGCGGGAGTTATTCCGGACGTTGCCACGTATGGCGCGGCCGTCAAGGCGTGTGCGAGGATCATCAACGTGACCCCTTTGACTGTAATTACGTCAAGAATCAGAAAAGGGCAGGAGAGGGTGAGGGTGATCAATCACGGCGAGCTGATAGATGGCAATGCCAAGCGAGCGGTGGCTGATGCCCTTCATCTCCTGTCTCATATGCGCACCTCCGGACCTCCTCGCAACTTCATCGTGTACCTGCCGTTACTTGGACCGTTATCGACCTTGGCAATGACGAGCGAACTGACGGATGTGGTGCGTTGGATGGTCGAAGATCGGGTGGAGATGGAGGTGCAAACGGTATCCCGGCTGGTGGGCAGATCTCGAGTCGGGTCCATCGCTATGACGGCACTTGTATGGGGTTGGATCCGAGCTGGGCGCCCAGACAAGGCCCTGATAACGCTGCGGAATGCCATTTGTCAAGGCTGGGACTTCAACAAAGCCGTCTACGAGTTGTTGATGGAACATTGCGTGAAAGCGGAAGTTTTCGACGGATTAGAGCAGGTGATTCCTCCCCTCCTTTGGGATGAGCGATGCATGGCGACGTTCTTCGGCGCGCTTGGTCAGCGGGCACTGACAGACGCAGCGGCTCGATACATGCTCGTTCTCAAGAACCATCTTGAGTCGAGACCTGTCAGGAGGCGCAACAGCAGCAGCACCGATAATGATAGCAACAACGCTCCTCCTGGCGGCGGCGGCTGGTATCATCATCATCATACTCTTCCTGACGATCAGCAGGAGGCAGGAGGAGCAAGAGGAGGGGAGGGGATCGTTCGGTCCGGGGGTTCAGGGAGAAGCACGACAGATTCGAAGCTTACGTACGCG
This sequence comes from Chara braunii, assembly GCA_003427395.1. Lineage (NCBI taxonomy): Eukaryota > Viridiplantae > Streptophyta > Charophyceae > Charales > Characeae > Chara > Chara braunii. The sequence goes on from BFEA01000002.1 coordinate 3,410,603, forward strand.
ATGAACCTGTTCCTGACGGCCTTCGGCAAGAACCATTCTGTGGAAGAGATCAAGGAAGTAATGCAGCGATTGAAGGAGGAGACGGGGGCGGAGCCAAGCTCCGTGTCGTATAATATTATGATCAGCAGCGCCTGCCGGCATGGCAATATGATGAAAGCTCTCGATCTTGTCGACGAGGCCAAGCGCGCAGGGCTTAACCTAACCACGCGAACGTTTAACTCCATTCTGGGTGGGTTTGCCAGAGCTAGATTGATCGACGAAGCCTTTGAGCTGTTGGGAGCGATGGAGAGATTAGGAGTGGTTCCTAACGTTGTCACCTACAGCACGCTTATCCATGCGTGTGCGACGTCGGACCAGGTGGAATCTGCGTACGCCGTTCTAGCGGAAATGGTCAAGAAAGGTGTGACAAGGAACGTGTATAGTTACAATCCCCTGATCGCGGCATTTGGCGCCCGAGGTCAGTTGAATAGAGCACTGAGCGTGCTGAAGGACTTGAAGATGGATGGTGTGGAACCGAACGACGTCACGTACGCGTTGCTCATACGCGCGTGTGGAATCGTGAAGAATGTGGACAAGGCTTTTGAGATCTACCAGGAGATGATAGATGCAGGGATCAAACCCTCAAGTAACGTGGATGCCACGTTGTTGACTGCGTGTTCGCGATCGGGGGAGACGAAGCGCGCGTTGGAGGTGTTTGAGGAGATGGAGAAACGGGGAGAGAATCCCGACAGAGTGGTCGGCAGTGCCTTGTTGCTCGCTCTTGCCGCACAGGGTATGCCGTACGAAGGCCTGGCGCTGTATAAGAAGATGAGGGCTAAAGATACTTGGCCTAAACCAGGGGCTGTCTCTCGTCTCATGGTCGAGTTAGGAAGGATTGGCGAGTTGGACGCCGTCTTCGAGATGTTCGAGGACATGAAAAACCCTAATTCTTCCCTAGATATTTCTCCTTACGACCGTGATGTTTACTATTACGGCCGCTGCACCATTCTCCTTACCGCGTGTATACGGAATAGTCAGCTGGAGAAAGCGTTGGACTTTTTGAAATTGATTCCGACCGAAGGTCGACAGAACGAAGCTGTCATGTTCGATCAGCTGCTGGTCAATTGTTCTTCCGTCTCGAAAGATTCTGGCGGGGTTCGATGGCTAGACGTCGATGATGGATTTGCTGTTCTCGACGTGATGAAAACGTTGGGAGTCCGTCCTTCGCGGATTGGTCTCGAGGCGTTGATTGATTGCTGCCAGGGCATGGGAAATGCCGACAAAGCCGAAGAGGTTGGCAAAGTCATGGAGAAAGAAGGACTGCCATTCACGGTCTTCACTCGCATTAGATTGCTCAATGCCTACGTGTCCGCAGGGGACAGCCAAAGAGCCATCGAGACGCTGAGGGGGATAGATGCAAACGATCTCCGGGACTACGATGTGCAGCTTCTCCTGCGGAAGATCATGCAGCCTTTCTTTGAAGCAGCTGCAGAGTCTCCAGAAAAAGCTGTGCAGGCGGACACTCTGCCGGAAGTCAGAACGTACGTTGAAGAGATGTTTACACGCGTGAAATCTTCTTATCGGAGGAGATCATCAGCCGACGATTACCGTCATCAACAGGCCGCAGAGGAGGAGGGAGGAGAAGGAGAGGAAGAAGGTGGTACAGGAGAACAAGAAGAAGGGAGGACTAAAATGTTGGAAGCGGAGAAATTTGCTGTTTCGGATGATGTTGGGGAAGGTGGACACTTTCTGGACCTTGCTGACGTGTCGGACGTGCCTCCATTGGCGGGAGGGGTTTATCCTTACGGGGATCGGGGTCGCGATGGGGATGCCGCCGATGACGACGACAAGGCTGACACTACAGCGAGCAGAAGAGTGCGGGAACTACTAGCTTGGCAGCGTGATCCCGATCGCGACCTAAGTAATTGATCTCATTTTTGAAGTTTTGTTAGCCGCTGTTGCAGAATGTAGCAGGAGAAGGGGGAGGCTGGGGGAGGGGAGGGGGGGAGGGTATATCGTTACAGAAGAGATAGGGGGCTCGCGATCAGGTGGAGAAGAGTAGAGGAGTGCCGAAGTAGCTTTTTTCATTTGTTGATTTTGGTAGTAGCTAGCTGTTTTTTTTTTTTTTTTTTTTTTTTTTTTTTTTTACAAGTTTCTCCCGAACGCGAGCTAGCTTTCTTTTTTGCTGTTGTTTGAAGTAGCTAGCTTTTTTTATATGTGGTTGTTGGAGATAGCTAGCTTTTTTTATTTGTCGTTGTTTGAAGTAGCTAGCTTGGTATCGAAATTTTCTTTTTTTCTGTAAGTTTGGTCAGCTTTGAACAATAGTGTAGGCATTTCGATGTCTTTTCCCTTTTTTTTTTGAAGGTTCTGTTTTTTTCCTGCGAATGGCACGAGCGCGGAACAGTGCAATGGACGGTGGCGGACGGTCGTACTTGGATCCTCGTCTGTATGGGGATGAACGAGATCTTCTGTGATGGAAATCGGTTTTCGGTGTTTGCTTCAGATCGTAGAGCTGAGCCGGCCGACAAAGCACACACCAAATTTGCTGTTTTGTGAGAAAAAGAGTCACTACGCTCACCACTTCTTAAAAAAAAAAAAAAAAAAAAAAAAAAAAAAAGAGATGCAACGAGGAAGCAAGGAGGAAGCAACAAGGAAAGGGCGCAAAATCACCCCCTATCTAAAACATGGGCAAAACAAAAATGCAACGGACGGATGAACAGTGGAATTGGAATTAAAAAATGAAAAGAAAGAAGTAAGCCTTTCTAGTCTAGAATGCGGCGGATTGGATTGGTCGACACCCCGGCCACGAAACTTCACGTGACGTTTCAGAAACAGGCCGGCGGGCGGTGGATATCAATCTCCATCCACGGTCTGTATGTGTCACGAAAGGCCGCACGAGATTGAAAACGCCAGCAAGTCATTGTAAAACGTCTCTAGAAGGTCCCCACGCCTGGAGGCAAAAAAAAAAGGAGAGAGGTATATGGGCCTTGTTCCACACCACTTGAGTTCAAGAGGGAAGCGAAAAATCATTCATCGTTCCACCCCCCCCCCCGGTTAGAGAGGTCCGCGTTGTTTTCACTTTTTTGTGTCCCAAGGGTTAGAGTGATCCGCTTTGTTTTCACTTTTCTGTGTCCCAAGGGTGCGCCCTTGAATCTCAAGGGCGACACAGGCAAAGGGGCTCGTTCGACACTCCTCGGGCGCGTAAAGTCCCCGAGGAATTGTTCGTTCCACTTATCCT
>BFEA01000002.1:3414048-3436289 GCA_003427395.1 Chara braunii
TTTTGCCCAAGGGACCTCACGAGGTCCCTTGGGCAAAAGGAATCCGCGTTTCACGGAGAGGAGCGGGCACACGCGTAGAGAGACGTTACAACCGAGAATCTGGATCGGGGTGACACCCTATTGGCTGATGGCCTTAAGCACATTTGTTTTTTTTTTTGTCCTTTTTTCTTTTTTGACATCGCTCCAAGGAAACGTCCTCGGGCGACGTCCCCGAGGACAGGTGGAACGAAGGGCCCAAATTTCCTTTTGACTAAAAGGAATTTTTCCTCGGGCTCCGAGGACGCCCCAAGGAGTGTCGAACGAGCCCCAAAATCGCACTTGAACTCAGGTCACCTCCCGGAGGTACCTTGAGTTCAAGTGCCAGCGGATACCTCCAGCACTCCAAGTGGGGCCTTTTTTTTGCTCTTCTTTTTTCCCAGCAGGCGATCCTTGTCCAAGATTGGTCAAGCCATGGAGTTCCTTTTCAAGTGCAGGCTGGGGCTAGGTCCCACTTACACGAATTAAGCGATATTGACCGTAGATCGCAGAGATCAATGGCCAGAATCTCTTAAACCACCAGTACTTGGCCCACATGTGACGCGCAACCTCACGCCCGATGCCGTCTTCCATGCGGAGTGTTAGCTGTGCGGAAAAGAGGCCCAGAAAAACAGCAAGTTGGGGTGCGCCAAGGATTTTTGGAAATTGAGTGTGGGGACACAGACGGAACTGAAATCCCCCGTGTTGATCCGATGAAGCAAGTCGATTAGTTTCGCACGTCGCGGGCTGCGCGCGCGGACATGGCCCGAAAACAGAAGGATCCAAATTCAATTCAGAAAGTACTGTTGGGCTTCCCACCAGGCTACAGCCAGTCGTTTAGAACGGAAAGGCTCTGACAAGCTTCGCGTGTCTCGTTTTCGTATCAGATCTCGTCGTCGTTCACTGGTCAGTTCCGAATCCGACGTGGATGGTCTCAGCCAAGTGGCTCTTTCCTTATGCTCGTCCTCACTCCGTATTCGGTAGCGGAAGCGCTTCGCTTCGTAGCAATTGAAACGCTGGCACTCCGTGCACAGAGTGCGGGGCCAATGGGGCGCCACTGCCGTGCACGGAATGACGATCAACTCGTTAAACGACAACAATATAAATAGGGTGGAAAGTGCGTATCGATAATGACAAATCCGGCGTCTACGAACCCTGAACAACGGTTGGCCGGAGGGAAGTAATACTGTCCGCCGATTTGTGCGACGGCTTCTCGTACGTCCCACTCACATACACGTGTCCTTTCCTCACTGTAGGGAAATGGTCGCGTTGGGATGGGAGATACGGGAGGCATGCGCCCAATCGAAGGGTGTTTGTCAGTCCACATATCAATTAATCACATAAGAGCAAAAATCATTCATGCGATCCTCAATCTACCCTTCTCGACACACGAGGGAGCAGACACACATCAAATTGATCATGCATAGGGCTAAGGGACCGACCCGCGACTCAGTTCAATATAACGTTGGTTTCCGGTGCCTTGTTTCTCAAGGTCACCTGGTGGCGTGGCTGCTGATGTCGTGCCGCATAAAGCAGATGGCATGCGCAGTGCGTTCGGGACCATAGATCTAAACACTGTTATATTCTCGAACAAAATCCCGACGACACTCGTCTAATCAATCCGAAAGGTTCACGCGTCTCTATACATGCATTCACTGTGGGAGGTGCGAAAATGAGACATTCACAGGAAAAGATGGATCGCATTGCACAGTACACACGCATCCATCGTTCACAAGACAAGTAGGCGGGGTCCTTGCGTAGGAGGATTACCCAGGAAACTAATGGAAGAGTTCCGGAAGAAGTTCTTTCACACAAAAACAGGAGGCCGACTTATTCCCATTCAAGAGAGGGACAATCGTTCAGACACATCGTCTTTCGAGAAGAGAGAAAGAGAGAGAGAGTCGAGGGAAAGAAAGTCCAAAATAGAAGATGGCAAGATCCAGGAAGAGAAAAGTTCGGTGTCACCGCCGTACACTCACGCGAAAGATAACAATCCGCAACAAAGGTGCATTCGCCGTTAATTCCAATATGGCCCCGGGCCAATCAACTCAACATCAATCCTCATACCCGTACCGACGATCCCGGCCGTCGCGAGCTAACTCCCACCACTGCGATCGTCACCCCGCTGTCGTAAACTCGACACGGTTCACCTAGATCCCATAGTCCATCGTGGCGATTCAGCGCGCAACCGGCCAGTCTATCGTCAGCCCGACAGGACTTTCCGAATCACTTTAAATACTCTGCCTAGCCACTGCTTCCCGGAAGCTGGCTTCAGAGTCGAGAACGTAAGAGAGATTTGCGGGCGCGCTTGCGGGTTTTATAGTTGCGAGAAAGGAGATAGAAGAGGGAGAGAACGACGGGAAGGCGGGGGTGTAGGAGGAGAAGGAGGAGAAGACTTTGAGAAGAGCGCTCCGAGAACGCCATGTTGATCCCTCGGAACTCAAGGTTCAACCAATCAGATTCGTCGTGCGATAGGAAGGTCCTATCGATCCGCGCACGTGATTGATGAGCGGGAGTTATCGGAGGATCGACTRGGAGTCGTACGCCAGACTCAGAGGGTGAGAAGAGAAAAGGCGYGAGAGGTGGCGCAAGACGGGTCCAAGATTCAGRCGATCAAGAAAGGRAAATGGGCGYGCAAAASAGCAAGACGGGGGAGGGGGAGAGARGGAGAAACAGTTAYGGGGARAGAGAAAGAGGAGGGAGAAGGAAAGGGAGCGYGGGAGGGAGCGATGCGGGGGACAGAGAGGAGAAAGCTTCTGCATGCGTGGCGCCGTCAACAAAAAAAGAAAGAAAAAGGCACCGAAACAGTTACAGTTTGCTTYTATCCTAATTCAAAATTGAAATCAYCATATCCGTGCGCGAAAAAGTGACGCGGAAAAAATCCTACGCCTATTTATGTTCAYGCGAAATTCCGAGAGTTTTCCCCRACGCGCCCAAGAACACTCACACACCCAAAAAGGACACGTCGAAGTTCCGCTTATCCCGGAATTCCCAACCGCTGGGCCCAATTCCCAGTGTGCTCGCTAAGGCGCACGCAAATCCCCATGTATTTCCCGACTTTGCAAAAAAGAAAAACAGAACTCAGCAGTCGAAAAAGGGAAAATGCGGCACCCGAAAGCAAGAAATCAAAAACGGGTTTTTCCTGGGGTTGGTAATAAGCAAAAGAAAGGGTACGAAAGGTGGCACGGGGTCGTGAAGTGGTTCGTCACATATGTGACGCGTAGGGGGTTCCAAAATTATACGATCTCCTGTTTGCATGTCATGGCGAAAAGAAACAGAGTGATGCATGAGGAACCAAACGTATCATCAGAGCAGAAAGAAGTACAAGGAACGATAACTGGGCCGTGGATGAGATGGCGACAACATCCGTGACAAGATCCCTGTAGCCCTGTCATATGCAACCCTTTGCCTCGTGGAGATCGTCCAGGTGACGCCATCATGGTCCTCCTGATCCCCGTGTACTCCGCACCCCTGCTCGTTGCCGTCCGTCGAATCAGCGCGTAGGTTGACGTCATCATTGATGGAGTGATCTTCGCGAAGCTTACTGATTCGTGCCGATGAAGAAGTGAATGGGATCTACCACCGCCTAGTTGGAATAGGCCAGTAGAGGCAGTACGTGCCGGGGATCTCGCGGGGATGACGGGGTGGGAGTGGGGGTAGGAAGTGATTCATCCCTTCCATCGTCATCGGGAGTTCCTCGTATCGGATGATCCGGTGGAAGCGGGGGAAATGATCGCCACTGCGAGGGAGAGAAGCGAGGTAGTCGTGATAGAAGGAGGAGAGGGTGCGAAAAAGCGCCGCTCGATAGACCTCGAAGTGGCGGCAAGCGGGGATTGTCCCCGTGGCAATGTAGTAGACCTCTACTACGTTGGATTGCTCCCATGCAGCGCTGAACAGCAGGAGATGCCAGCAAAACGCGGGAGCAGCAGACTGAAGGGAGGCGTGGGGGTGGCCGGTGGCGAGTAGACGGGTAGAATAGAAGTTGCGGAAGAGATGGGGATGGAAGGGATGGGGAGAGAAGGTGACGGGGGTACGGATCTGCTCGAGGGTGAGGAAATTAAGGGGTCGGCGGGACAACGTCCGAGGACGAAGGCCTATCGCCCGCATCGGCACGTGGGCGAACTGAGGGACGGGTGGGGCTGGAGGAGGAGGGGGATCGGCGCCATCTCCGTCGCGCGGTACTTGAGGTGGCGGCTGCAGGGTCGCCATCTTCTTCTTTGTCGTCGTCGTCGATCACCACTTCTTCTGCCTTCGGGTAAAAGGCATAAGGGATGATCTCGTACGGCTTCAGATACTCCTGCCGCGATGGTAGCGTATCCTCGTCCCTAGGTTCCTCCAATCACGAAGTCCACTGAAGGTACGGATCTAGGGATCGCTCGAAAATGTACGGAGCAGGACTGTTATCACTCTGAAAGTAGATGTGGGGCGAGAGATCGTCCGCCAATTGCACGATCGGTGCAATGAGCTCCTGTGCAATCAACTGACGGCGACCCGGTTGTACCGATCCAAAGAGGAATCCAATAAGATCTCCTTCCGTGTTAGTCCTCCAACCCTGTATGATCAACAACTCCGGATTCTCGATCCACGTGGGATGCTCGCTAGTGCCTATCCACGTCACCTGTACTCTGGCCAAGCAAGAGGACAGCTCAAAAGTTTCGCGCCACAATCGCCAATATCCAGGAATGATAAGAGGGACTGAAAGAGGCTCAAACGAGAAGGAAAGAGAAGGGTGAAGATCGGATTGCCAGAAGAAGGTGGGGAAGAGAGAGGGGAGACCAAAGGTAGAGAGAGGAGCGAGACGAGCAGCGTGGTTCATTGGGGACGGGGGAAGGGGACGATGGTCGGGATCGCAACTGGCCGCTCGCGCGGTGATCGGCGAATACCGTCAAGATCCGATGCAACGATCGGGATGATGTTATACCCTTCCCAGGCGAGGACGTGCTGCCACACGTTGGACACTTGCTCCGTCCACTCGCGCAGCGAGGCCAAGATCGCGGTATGCCTCAGCGGATTGAACGAGCTGATGTCGCCGGTGAGTCCCGCCACTGTGGTGACGTGGCTCGTTCTGGGACCCGCTCGCTGATGAACTGTGGTAACCTCCGCGAACAATATTGCGCGAGGACTTCCTTCGATTCGAAACGTGGCAACGACACAGATGCCTTCGTCGCAAAAGAATCGCATTAAACGCCGAAGATCCGTATTGAGCCGAGGGTGACAAACTTGCCGAATCCCTGAGATGTGTCCGCGTGGCTGCAACAGCTGAATGTCAAGAACCCGCTCCGTGATAAAACTCATGGCGAGGTCGGACAGGAGGATGAAGGACAAGAGGGAGAAAGACGGGAGAAAGTTAGATCGTCGTCGTTCTCCTCGCTTTCCGAGGAAGAAGAGGGAGGACGATCGGAAGGAGGAAGAAGACAGAGGTAGGAGGTATGCCGGACGATGGGGACAGAGTTATGGCTGGCACTAGCCTCAGGCGAGACGCGCACCGTGTTAGCGCCGTTGGGTCCGAGTTCGACAACGCGAAAACAACCAGAGTACTTGGGAGTGAGTTTCCGATCGCGTGCACATTTACGTACCTGCACTAGGTCCCCTAATTTATATTGGTACTGGGGCCCAGCGTTTCCATTCCGGGCTTCGTAGCTACGGACCTATCTACCGTGGGCCAGCTCGGTCATCCTTTGTCTTTTTTGGGCTAGCTTCGGAACGGCCCGTTCCATCAAATCGATGTACCTTTTGGCCTTGGCCTTGAGGGCCGCACGCGTGTCTCTACCCCCTGCTTCGGCAATTTTCGAGTTGCCCCGGTAATCGACACAGGGGAGGTTATTAGTTCGAAGCTGAAAGGGGGTAAACCCTGTAGACTCGAGAGGGGTGGCCCGGTGGATCCCGACGATCTAATACACGATTTCGGGCCAAGGACGCGTGTCGTGTGCCGCTAAGTTCCTGCGAAGGGCGGTTTTAATCATACGGTTGGNCCGCTAAGTTCCTGCGAAGGGCGGTTTTAATCATACGGTTGGCATTCTCGGCCAACCTGTTCGACTGGGACACATGGGGTGCCGTATGTCGGAGCATGACGCCCCTTCGCGCAAGCAGTTCTTCTACCTCACCTTTAAATTCAGATCCATTGTCGGTTAGAATTTCTTCCGTATCTAGATGGGTATAGAGGAACCGTTCGATGTACGTGGCTACTTCTGCGGCTCTTCGGGTCTTACAGGGATAGACCTCGATGTACTTGGAAAAGTGGTCGCTATCAGCGGCACAGACCGGACAGTTAGCGACAATGTATTTGGCATCACCTCGTATATTGGACCAGAACCATCGATTCTGGTCTACAGTTGCCTCCGTGACATGTATCGCGAAATGAGCGGCCTGTTCCTCGTGAGAAAATCGGATCCAATCGTATCTCTGGAAGGGATGGGGAACTGTCAGCCACGAACCGGATCTGTCAGTTTTACACTTTTCCAAATGATCGTTGATCCATCGATAGTCCCGAGATCTATCGGTCGCCCTACGTCTGTCGTGTTTGGTGAGGTGACCCAATGATAATCCCGCTAATTTCGCCAATAAAATTTTATCCGTCCAGACTTCCGCTCGTCGGTATTTTTCGTCGTATTCGGGACCGTCCGTATGGGCGGCCTCGAATCGAACCTCCATGGGGAGCTTGTTCGTTCTACACAGGGGGCACCTCCAATCCTTGCTACTCGTTCGATATCGAACGCAGACCCCGTGCGCACGATTGACACACGTGGCACATTCTACCCAATCGACAAACCCAGTTTCGAAGGGATGACAGTCAACCCCATAAACCCGTGCAATACACGTGCAAAAATAACATAATTTATTGGGGAGGGTGGCAAAGAAAGCGGAGGATGTGAAAGGGGCAGAATTAGCGGGAGATGAAGGGGTTGCGGAGGCGAGTTGAGTAGCCATGATGTTAGAGGAGGAGAGGATGCAGGGAGGGTAGATCAGAACAATTAGTCCTCGTGCCACTTATTGCTTCGATAAGATCTCCACTTGGCCGTACCGAGGTCCGATCTCCTGTTCAGGTTCGTTCCACGGAATCACCTCCTCAGCCTTTGGAACCTTCTCAGACCGATGCAGATGTGTCAGCCCGTCCGCATTCCCGTGTCTCTCGTGCTTCCGATGGCGGATGTCAAAGTCCATGCTCTGCAACACCGTTGCCCATCGCCCGATCATGCCCGAGTAATTATTCGACTTCTTCAGAGCCAACAGGGGCTCATGGTCAGTTACCAGGGTGAATTTTCGCCCGTACAGGTAAGCACGAAAGTGAATGATTCCCCAAAGAGCCGCATAGCATTCTCCCGTCGGAGTAGCGTAGTTGCGCTTGCAGGCGGGTACTGATTTGGACGCATACTCTACGACATTCTCGAGTCCGATTGGTCCCACCTGGGCAAGGATTGCCGAAATCGCCTCTGGCTGCCAGTCGGTGATGAGAACAAAAGGCTTTTCGGGATCCGGTCTTATAAGGACGGGAGCCGAAATGAGAGCAGCCTTGAGTTTGGAAAACGCTTGATCGCACTTCGGCGTTCAGATCAACGGCTGATCCTTGCGTAGGAGATTTGTGAGGGGTCCCGCAATCGCTCCGAAGCCCTTGATAAATCTTCTGTAATACGAGGCTAGGCCCAGAAAGGCGCGAACTTGCGTGATAGTGGTAGGCATTGGCGCGTCCCTGACATCTGCCACCTTATGCGGCTCCGGTTGGAGTCCCTTGTCTGTCACCACGTGCCCCAGGAAAGAAATGGTGGTGAGGAAAAACTGACACTTCTCAATCGCCACCTTGAAACCTGCATCTCGTAACGCATGCAGTGCCCACTCGATGTGCTGCACGTGTCCCTCGTAGGATCTCGAATACACCAGGATGTCATCCATGTACACAATCACGCAGTAGTTGATGATGCTCTGCACCAGGCGAGTCTTCCGTACGAAATTATGAAAAGCCATGTTCATGGCCCGCTGAAAAGTCGCAGGGACGTTGCAGATACCCATCGGACATCGAATCCACTGCCATGTACCCTCGAAAAGCACAAACGCCGTTTTCGGACGATCTTCTTCTCGAACAAGAAGATGATGAAACCCATGGCGAACATCAAACTTGCTGAAAAATCGAGCACTCCCAATCGCATCTAACAACTCATCAATCCGGGGGAGGGGATACACATCTTTGATCGTGATATCATTCAATTTTCGATAATCAATGCAAATGCGAATCCCTCTAGCCTTCTTAGGTACGATTACTACAGGGAAAGACCATGGACCTATAGCAGGTTCGATCCATCCATTAGCTTCGAACTCCTTAATCCGCTGAAAAGCGGCCGCTCTTTGAGCTGGCGAGTATCGATAGGGAGCGCAGCTAATAGGCGGATGATCTCCTGTGAGGATGGCATGCTCAGTTACATTAGTTAAGTCGATATCATTGTCATGCACGCTCAACACTTTTGAGTAACCATTTAACACACAGATTAACGACTCCCGGAGTTCCGCGGGAACGTGACTCGGGAGCGTGATCGTCGATTCCCTGAACATCTTAAGGGGGATATCGATCCAATCAACTGGCCGCTCCCGCCGCTCATTGACACTAGAAAAAACGGAACTACTGGTGCAAACAGAGAAGACAGTTGCTATCATCTGGGACTCAGCGGGGCTGATCATCTCCGTTTCTTTAGTTTCAGCATCGGTTTCTGAACCGACCGAGGTCGGTTCCACAGGTAGCCCGATTAGATCCGTCATTTCTTGCATTAGATTAGGTACGTCACTTACCGGTGCTTCCGCCTCTTGTTTAATCAAGGCAATGGTGACTCCAGTCGTTAATAACGATCTGGGCGGAAAAGCAGAGACATCCAAATACTGTTCTGTTTGCTGATAGCGCGTTCGTAAGGAAAGAGTTCCCTCGTACAAGGTGCGAGGGGGTTCCAAATCATCAGCCAGATCGGAGACTTGTAATATAGGTTCCCCGAGGACTGAAGGACTGACCTGGGCTGTTAGAGGTGTGAATGCACTGTCTTCAGAATCCACGTGGAAGCTCCGAGCGGTGTCGGGGCACACTCGAAATTCTTCAGGGGTTTCATGTTCGAAAAGTTCAACTAGATGTTTTCATTCCTCTTCACTGGGTATCTCTTCTTCGTATTCTCGCTCCCTGATTCCATCCCCGAGGTTCGAGGGGGAGCACTCCTCGGGATCAATGTATCGAATCATCCCGATGGGAGCCGAGTTAGGGACCCGTTTTATCGTTCGGGTGGAAACCCGCAAAGGAACAGTCTGAGGCTTTCTCCCAGTTTGTGTAAGCACCAATTGTTTCGAATCGAAATGCAGACGTGCGCCCACCGCTGTCGCCCAGGGTAATCCCAACAACACAGAATAGGAACGTACATCTATTACGAGCGCGTTAACAAGGACGTGTACTCGTCCCACCTTTACGGCTACGTTATCGATAATACCTACGATGTTCATTGCTTCCTCGTCGGCAGAGACATAGTTGTCTTTGCCAGATTGAGAAAGAATGGATCCAAGTCGTCCCGTCTTTTTGACAGTATCCAATGATATGGCCACGACAGAAGACCCTGTGTCAATAAGGGCATTAAACGGTTTGCCCCACACTTCACAGTCACATTCCGCACTTTTCCATAGGACCGGCCGAGCTCGTACGAAGTGGTCCTTTTCTACTAACGAGATTGCTGCTATACGTGCGGCTTTGGGTTCAGGTTCTTTTGAGTCTGGCTCAGGAGGCGCAACTTCCTCACCTTCCTCCTTCTTCTTCATCATCCGTTGTATGCGCTGATAGGTGAAGCGCTTTTGATTTTTCTGGCAGTGTTGTAAAAATTTATCGTTCGCTGCTTCAGATATGGTAAGAAGATGTCCTACTGGGATAGGAACACGAATATCTAATTGCTTGAGCGTTTTCAGTACATCAATATCCCCTGTCCGAAACTGTGGTCCGGGATTGGACTCGCGATCGACCCATTCGAGATCATCTTGGGCCGATCGGATCGCTCCGATCATTCCGGCAAGATGGAGATACTCGAGGGGATCGACCACGTCAGCCGCGTCAGAGGAAGAAGTTCCTGATGTTGACGCCATTGTCGTCGAAGGGGAAGGCTGCTCCGGGGCGTATGCCACGGGTTCTCTTCCCGGGGCCTTGTCCATCAGAGCGGCCACTCGTCCTTGATTAAGGGTGACGGGGGCAGCAGCATGGGGAGGCTGATTAGGTTTCGGCTGCGGACAGTCTCGGGCGAAATGCCCGGGCTGTTTGCAGTTGAAACACTCGATCTTTCCTGCCGGATTAGCTAGATGGGGAAACTGAGGGGCGAATCCTGGAGCAGGTGGAGCAGGTAAGAGTGGAAACGATGCAGGGGCAGGCCGAGCAGGAGCTGGGTTAGGCTTAATGAGCCTGCTCATTATCTGTTCCATTCGTTCCATGTGAGCGGCCTGCATTTGGATCAAGTTGCTCACCCATTCGGACTGCTTGGTAGTGACCGTATGGATCATCTGGGCAAGATGCAAATTGGTTATGGCGGGCGAGGGGGATTCGGATGGAGTTCCGCTTCTAACAGCTGCGATTGATTGATTCACCGGGGGAGAGGGAGGAGAAGCAGCCAGGATATCGGAGACGATTCCGCCGGGAAGGTCATGGTCGGGGCGGGGATAGAACCGTTCGACCGCCTGTAGCCACGATCGCCTTTTGGCCGTTACATCCCGTATGGTATCTGTAATATCCTCATCTCCCTGGCTGATATATTTTTTTGTATCAGCCAAGTCTAGCTCCAACGCTTTACCGATGATAGCCAATAACTGGGTTGTTTTCGGCGGAACCTTTTTTTTCTGCAGTTTCCCTTTCAAGGTCGGACTTCGAAGGTGATCAATAAACAAGTCTCGAGCGGAATTCTCGTCTCGCCCGGATTTGTCCAACGTGGTTTGAAATCGATCGACGAAATCGGGCAATAATTCTCCTGGTCCTTGTGGTCGATTTTTTAGTACATACCAGGCGGCATCTTCACTAACCGTATCGAATCGAGCCAAGAATGCTCGCTTGAAAGTATCCCAATCTCCCCATGTATGCTTTCTGAACCAGTCGTGCAATGTATTGCGGAGTAGCAATGTCATAACACAGGGAAGATCGGTTGCGCTGTAGTTTTGAGCTTTGACAGCTTCCAGCCAAGCCTCGGGATGGGTATGGTTAGGGAAGAAGGGAAAGGGGGCAGGGATGCTAACGATCACCCTAGTACCGTCCACCATTGGTATTGCTGGTGCAGCCGCACTAGACTGAGACCGGGTTACTGGGCGATCTCAACGAGCTAGTTGAGGGTCTCTCCTACCTCTCGCCAGTTCGACTTACTATCATCAGAACCGACACGTGTCGGCTCCGATACCAACCTCACGCCCGATGCTGTCTTCCGTTCGGAGTGTTAGCTGTGCGGAAAAGAGGCCCAGAAAAACAGCAAGATGGGGTGCGCCAAGGATTTCTGGAAATTGAGTGTGGGGACACAGATGGAACTGAAATCCCCCGTGTTGGTCCGATGAAGCAAGTCGATTAGTTTCGCGCGTCGCGGGCTGCGCGAGCGGACATGGCGAGAAAACAGAAGGATCCAAATTCAATCCAGAAAGTACTGTCGGGCTTCCCACCGGGCTACAGCCCGTCGTTTAGAACGGAAAGGCTCTGGCACGATTCGCGTGTCTCGTTTTCGTATCAGATCTTGTCGTCGTTCACTGGTCAGTTCTGAATCCGGCGTGGATGGTCTCAGCCGAGTGGCTCTTTCCTTATGCTCGTCCTCACTCCGTATTCGGTAGCGGAAGCCCTTCGCTTCGTAGCGATCGAAACACTGGCACTCCGTGCACAGAGTGCGGGGTCCAATGGGGCGCCACTGCCGTCCACGGAATGACGATCAACTCGTTAAACGACAACAATATCAAGTAGGGTGGAAAGTGCATATCGATAATGATAAATCCGGCGTCTACGAACCCTGAACAACGGTTGGCCGGAGGGAAGTAATACTGTCCGCCGATTTCTGCGACGGCTTCTCGTACGTCCCACTCACATACACGTGTCCTTTCCTCACTGTAGGGAAAAGGTCGCGTTGGGATGGGAGATACGGGAGGCATGCGCCCAATCGAAGGGTGCTTGTCAGTCCACATATCAATTAATCACATATATCCAGAGGCATCATTAAGAGCAAAAATCATTCATGCGACCCTCAATCTACCCTTCTCGACACACGAGGGAGCAGACACACATCAACTTGATCATGCATAGGGCTAAGGGACCGACCCGCGACTCAGTTCAACATAACGTTGGTTTCCGGTGCCTTGTTTCTCAAGGTCACCTGGTGGCGTGGCTGTTGATGTCGTGCCGCATAAAGCAGATGGCATGCGCAGTGCGTTCGGGACCATAGATCTAAACACTGTTATATTCTCGAACAAAATCCCGACGACACTCGTCTAATCAATCCGAAAGGTTCACGCGTCTCTATACATGCATTCACTGTGGGAGGTGCGAAAATGAGACATTCACAGGAAAAGATGGATCGCATTGCACAGTACACACGCATCCATCGTTCACAAGACAAGTAGGCGGGGTCCTTGCGTAGGAGGATTACCCAGGAAACTAATGGAAGAGTTCCGGAAGAAGTTCTTTCACACAAAAACAGGAGGCCGACTTATTCCCATTCAAGAGAGGGACAATCATTCAGACGCATCGTCTTTCGAGAAGAGAGAGAGAGAGAGAGAGTCGAGGGAAAGAAAGTCCAAAATAGAAGATGGCAAGATCCAGGAAGAGAAAAGTTCGGTGTCACCGCCGTACACTCACGCGAAAGATAACAATCCGCAACAAAGGTGCATTCGCCGTTAATTCCAATATGGCCCCGGGCCAATCAACTCAACATCAATCCTCATACCCGTACCGACGATCCCGGCCGTCGCGAGCTAACTCCCACCACTGCGATCGTCACCCCGCTGTCGTAAACTCGACACGGTTCACCTAGATCCCATAGTCCATCGTGGCGATTCAGCGCGCAACCGGCCAGTCTATCGTCAGCCCGACAGGACTTTCCGAATCACTTTAAATACTCTGCCTAGCCACTGCTTCCCGGAAGCTGGCTTCAGAGTCGAGAACGTAAGAGAGATTTGCGGGCGCGCTTGCGGGTTTTATAGTTGCGAGAAAGGAGATAGAAGAGGGAGAGAACGACGGGAAGGCGGGGGTGTAGGAGGAGAAGGAGGAGAAGACTTTGAGAAGAGCGCTCCGAGAACGCCATGTTGATCCCTCGGAACTCAAGGTTCAACCAATCAGATTCGTCGTGCGATAGGAAGGTCCTATCGATCCGCGCACGTGATTGATGAGCGGGAGTTATCGGAGGATCGACTRGGAGTCGTACGCCAGACTCAGAGGGTGAGAAGAGAAAAGGCGYGAGAGGTGGCGCAAGACGGGTCCAAGATTCAGRCGATCAAGAAAGGRAAATGGGCGYGCAAAASAGCAAGACGGGGGAGGGGGAGAGARGGAGAAACAGTTAYGGGGARAGAGAAAGAGGAGGGAGAAGGAAAGGGAGCGYGGGAGGGAGCGATGCGGGGGACAGAGAGGAGAAAGCTTCTGCATGCGTGGCGCCGTCAACAAAAAAAGAAAGAAAAAGGCACCGAAACAGTTACAGTTTGCTTYTATCCTAATTCAAAATTGAAATCAYCATATCCGTGCGCGAAAAAGTGACGCGGAAAAAATCCTACGCCTATTTATGTTCAYGCGAAATTCCGAGAGTTTTCCCCRACGCGCCCAAGAACACTCACACACCCAAAAAGGACACGTCGAAGTTCCGCTTATCCCGGAATTCCCAACCGCTGGGCCCAATTCCCAGTGTGCTCGCTAAGGCGCACGCA
This sequence comes from Chara braunii, assembly GCA_003427395.1. NCBI lineage: Eukaryota > Viridiplantae > Streptophyta > Charophyceae > Charales > Characeae > Chara > Chara braunii. Next base: position 3,427,936 of record BFEA01000002.1, read on the forward strand.
AATCCCCATGTATTTCCCGACTTTGCAAAAAAGAAAAACAGAACTCAGCAGTCGAAAAAGAGAAAATGCGGCACCCGAAAGCAAGAAATCAAAAACGGGGTTTTCCTGGGGTTGGTAATAAGCAAAAGAAAGGGTACGAAAGGTGGCACGGGGTCGTGAAGTGGTTCGTCACACATACATCGGTCGTGGGCCCTTAGCGTTAACGCTACGCGTTTCCTGCGCCTCGGCAAAGGCTTGGCATGGCAATGGGGGAGGGAGCTGGTGGCCCCATGGAAACTGGGCAAAAGGACTACACGATGTCCTGGTGGTGTGCTATGTGGAAAAGCGCGAACAGTGGTAGCAAGGAGGCAAAAAAACAGAAAGGAAAACGAACGAGGAAAAAATAAAGATAGATGGTTGATTTCCTTTCTTTTCATTTTTTTTTTTGGGGGGGGGGAAAGAATGTATCTGGCTTCATTCTGCACGGAGTTATATGTATCTTAGGGCAATCACGTTCAGATGCTGGTTTTTTTTTTTTTTTTTTTACAAGAGAAACTCTGCTCATTCATATTACCACACCAAAAAAGAGGCCGGGAAAACCTCAACAAACAACCCGGAGCAAATTACTGGGACCATTACCCAGTTTAGGTGCAGGCCTTGGGACACAATGGTGTGGAAGCAGAATGGCCAATTCCGGACCGCTGCCCTGACACATCCCAACCCTGGGAAACAACAAAAACAAGCCACCAAGGCCCTCGAAAGCTGAACACAAACCAGAAAAAAAAAGACTAGCTATTGAAGTAAAGTAACCACTGCTGCCCAACTATTCACAAAAAAAACACACCAATCCCCATCCTATTCTTTCTAATCCTACATTAGTAGTTTACCCTAATACATGTGATACACTAATTCGAAAAGAAAAACAATTCATAAGAAAGGAAACAACTAAAACATTGGAGGAGAAAGCTCCATCCTACCTAATTCTCAAATCACTCCCTCCGCTTTCAATCCCTCTGCCATCCTACCGCGACTGTCCCAACCGAGTGACCAGGTTAGATCCCTTCATCTAGACAGAAAACAACCAAGAATCCAGAATCAGTTTATCATTTGCAATAATAGCCAGAGTACCACGGAGGCACTACGTCTGTCTAAACCATGCCAATCCTGTTGTCCGTTGTGATGATTTCAGCACCTTCCTTCTCCAGTCCGCCTGTATAACCAGTCTCAATTGGGATACAAATGTCGACCGAATCTGCTTGTTGGACCAGTCTTGGTCTTCGAAGACGCAGCTATTCCTGCTTGACCAAATCACATGGAAGGCCACCGCTCGTATTGCTTGTGCCACATAGCCCCACCCTTTGGCAATGTTCAAATGATCAGGGATGCCCCCTAGCAGTGACCAGTTCGTGGACCACTGAAAAGAGGATCCTGAGATGCGATCCCATTGTTTGATGACCCAGCGCCATATACGACTGGCTGCAGGGTAGTCCCACCACAAATGTACTGTTGATTCAAAAACCCATTGACACCGTTTGCATTTTAGCTCCACTCGTACCCCATGCTCTGCAAGCCATACTGCAGATGGTGTTGCCACCAGCGATACTAGCCATGATAGGGATGCTTGTCTTTGATCGGTGATTACCTTAAATTATTTCCAACAACATAGCAGATTATCCTCTATACATTTAGGATCTAAATCAATCAACTGAGCTCATCTATTACGAGCAACTGCCAGCGGATGTTTCACCAGAGGATTAAGAGTGTATCCCAATTGGAGGGAGTACTCTGTTATTGGAAGGTTTTGGCCCCCTTGCCCTCTTGCTCTCCACTCCCACCTTGTCGAATCTATTTTCAGGTGAGCAAGTGGTTCCGCATCTGCAAAGACCGTACAATTCATGGTATCATTCAGGTCCACCTGTTTCATTACTCTTACCTGACTCAGCGCTAAACCGAGACTAGGTTGGTCATTCGTGTCACTCAGGGTAAGAGTCCTGTCTGGTGAGCAGTCCCAGGACTGGAAGACCCGCTTACCCCCACTATCGATCGAAAGCAGTTTCCATATTCTAGTCTTATCCATCGAGCTGTTTCTATACCATGTCCCTGGAGGGTCTGCTGTAACTGCAAATAACAGGTCCTTCCATTTCTCCAGGATAGCACAGATAATTGCATCCCTTCGATCCTGTAGATACCAAACCGCCCCTAGTGAGGAGCGGAGGGATCTTGCCGACTTCCATGATCCAGTTAACTCATCCCAAATGTCGCTTATTCTTACAAGTCCTCTCTCAATCCAAGAGCGTCCAAAACTTGTCGCCGTTGAGTCTGTTGAGAACCAGTTCCCGTCTGAGTGTTTGATCATTGGATTTTCAAATATCGGTTGCAACAGAACCTCAGATTTGGTAGATGGTTCTACCCATGTATCGGGTCTGAGTTTCCTCCAGGCTTTGATTACTGTCCGCCAGAATAGTGACTTAATCACTCTGTTTTGGTAGGAGTGAAACATCAAGCACGTCCAGACATCAGATGGGCGAGTGAGGTTCCACTCCACAGACAGTATTCGTTCTGCAAGAATGGTCCAATGGTGAGCCTGTGGATCCGTGATAGCTTTAATTATTCATCTAGCTAGATAAGAATTGTTTTGTCTGGACGGATCTTTTATGCCCAAGCCTCCTTCTTCACGAGGGAGGCAGAGCATCTCCCATGCAACTTTGGACAGAAACCCATCAGCTTCTTCCGCGTATGGCTTCCAGATGAATTTCGTGGCTCTTCTTTTGACACATGAGTTCAAGTGATTACCGAATTGGCGAACTGTTCCCACAAACCATAACAAGGCAAATAGTGCACTGTTTACTACAGTTGCTCTTCCAAAAAGGGAAAGGTGCGGGGCTTTACCCCATGAGACCGCCATGTGAAGGATTTTTTGCAAGAGGATATCCTCCTAACTATCTGAGCAGTCCTCCAAGGCAATTTGAACGCCAAGGAATCTCTCAGATTCTAGGCCCTTGAGCCTCTTCATGCCCCACTCCATGACTGGTTGATAGTTTTCGTGCAGAAAGAATAAGGACTTATGCCAATTGACAGAAGCCTCTGATAATTCAGAGTATTCATCAAGGCAGTCTTTAAGAGCGGACATTGAAGAGGGAGAATTTTCAATGACTGCAAATAAGTCATCCGCAAGGGCCTTAACTTTATATTCCGTTTGATCTACCGACATACCACGAATCACAAGGTTCTCCCGAATATTATTAAGCAAACCCTCCAGTTGGAGTGCAAAGAGCAGAGAGGCCAATGGGCACCCCTGTCTCAGAAAGCGAGACAATGGAAAGCTTTGTGAAACTTCACCATTCACGATCATGGATGCTGTGGACAAGGTATACAAACCCTTGACCCATGTGCAAAAATTGCCACCAAACTTCATCCACTTCAACGTGGTCAAAACGTATGACCTATTGACTCGGTCGTACGCTTTTTCCAGATCAAGCAGAAGGACCGAGAGGTTAAGTTGCTCGGATTGAATAATCTCCAGCGATTCTATTGCTGTGACGATACTATCAAAAATGGAACGTCCTTGAACGAAGGCGGCTTGATCCGATGCCACCAATTCAGGGAGATACTTGCCTAAACGTCTTGCCAATACTTTCGCCAAAAGTTTATACGATACATTCAGAATGGATATGGGGCGCCAGTTTCTTATCTGAGCCCTATCTCCTTTCTTGAAAAGCAGGGAAATGATACCTTGGCACATATTTTTGGACAAGCGTCCACCTACTAGTATTTCATTATAAATTTTCACCAATGGTTCACCTACTTCATCCCAAATGGCGATGTACAGTTCAACCGGCAAATCGTTCCCTGGGGCCTTGCCCTTTGACATCGATCGAAATGCACAGAGTGCTTCGACTGAGGAAACTGGACGATCTAAGTCTAGTTTCCCGACCGAGGACAACCTCACAGTGGTGTTGTTCCAGTGTGGGCTATTCTCTGATAACCTATCTGCGACGTTACAGCCTTGAGCTCTGGAGGTCAGAATATCTTTAAAATAAACTGTGGCATAATCACACAATTCGATAAGCTATTTCGCTCTGGGGGCATCCAAGTTAAAGGGATGTTGTAGTTCTTTCATAGAGACTCGAGCCCTAGATGGCAGGAGCTTCTGAAAGGACTCCTTCGTCATTCGATCATTTACAATTACCCCTTTTATTCGCAGTCGTTCGGTCCACAGTTCTGATTTTTGTTGTTGCATAAGATCTCATTCTGACATCAAACGAGCACGTTATTTTCCCCAGACCAGTTCTGAAACTGGATGCTCTCGCATCCTTCCTTCGGCATACTTGATTCTTTTCTGCACGTTCAGTTCATTCCGAGATCTGTTAACAGCCAGTATCCTGGAGAAAACATTTAAAAGATTTGAGAAAACCCCGGTACCTGCATCCCACCACTAATCCAAGGTGTTATATGAGGATCGGGTATCTTTCCAGTTTCTCCAAAAGCTTTTCATCCATTCCACCAGCCCTACGTCATTAAGGTTCTCAGTATTGAATCTGAATAAGCCCTTACCTCTGTCCGTTCTGGACAGCAAAAACGATATCAAAACTGGTTTATGATCTGATAACGGTTGGGAAATTTGTTTGGACTCATCGACCATATCCCACAGCTTGGCTGAAACAAGGTGGAAGTCTAATCTTCGTTCAATTATGCCAGACGAATCCCTGCAATTTGAGCACCAAGTGAAGCCTTCCCTAGATGGATGGGATAATTTGAATGGATCAATAAGATCAAATTCTTCCATAAGTGTGAGCAAGGCCAACTTATCTCTAGGGCATTCTCCCAATTGAGAGTTCGTTAAGTCCAATGATGTGTTCCAACCGGGTAGCTGTTCGGATCAATGTAAGAATCGAGGAAGGCATTGGAGATTCGGGAGAATTCAGGGTTTCAATCATAAGACGACCATCTACACCTAGCCATGCTACTATCCAAAGCGCATTCCTGACAAAGCGGCACAGGAGGGGTAGGATACGACGTTCAATGTTTTGGATCTGACCTTTCGCTAATGATACTGGTCCTCTTCGTCTCGTTGTTTTAGAACCAGGGGTACCTACTTCCCTAATATGACCTTGTGAGTCTTCCGATTCGTGGAGGGATAGATCGGATTTCTCACCTGGGAGGATAGCATGTCCTCCAACGATTGAGTCAAAGCTCAGTCGTCTCTATTTGCTTGCGGTCTTCTTCGTGGATGAGGCGTCCTTGGGCGGGGAAAACCCCGGCTGATGAGCCCCATTGTTGATCGGAACTTGTGTCTGATGTATCGCTGATGCTACTGGTTCTCCCCCCGCCTTCGGGCCAACACCCATTGGCTGTTGGTATGGAGCCGCTGGTCTCCAAGGTACCTCTGATACTGTTCCTCCCATCCCATGTGAGATGGGGTAGAGAATATTTTGTCCGCCTACCTGCTGTGGTACTTGCGCATTCCATTGTCCAAGGGGGGGTGCCCCCAAGGCATGAAACCGTTGAATCCTGGCTGTAGTTGAACCTGAAGAGCGCTGACTTGTTGCTGTTGAACACCGGCAAGATTGCTTGGACGTGGAGAAAATGTGGGATTCATGGAGCTGGATTACGGTTGAAACCCCTGCGGGAGTGGCTGAGGCTCCTGTCTTGGTCCACCTGATGGAGAGGAAATTCCCGGGGAAGTCATATGTCCCTGATATGGAGGTCTTGACGATGCTTGTTGGCCGGCTGTTGGATCCTGTTGCTGCTGCCCCGACCGCTGGTTTCTTCGACATGTGTCCTCCGTATGGAAAAAAACTCCGCATCTTCTACATCTTGGAGTGTCCGACGATGCCAATTTCACCTCCAGTTGATCGCCTTCGAATGTCTCCAACCTTATCACATCCTTCATGTTAGCCCGTGCCGCTGGGTCAACGCCAAATTTGATGTTGACCAATGACGGTTTAAGTCTGTCCGGTTCCATGGGATGACGCCGAACAATCGGGCCAATCGCCTTTTGGATATGAGCATCCAGAAAAAGCATCGCATCCAGTGGAACTTGCACTGCAATCACCCAAAAGGTGAGTTGATCTTCTTCTCTTCTCTGCTCCTTCAGTTGTGCCTTGGTCATCCAAGGTTTCAATTCCAGCTTGTATGTCGTTGATCCCAATATCAATTCATCTCGCTCCTTCATCACCAGCCACGTTGCGATGATATTACTTTTTGCAACGTAGGAGACAACATTCGGACTCTCCATCTTAACCCTTCCTCTTCTGAATCCCTCTCTTTCAAAGCTGCCTTCCTGARTCTTGCTGTCTTCGTATGCTCTGACGATGTCGTCTTTCACTTTCTTCAGTAAAAAACGCGCGCCCTCCCCGAAAATAATCGTGACCGTGTGTTCTTTGAGCCAAGCCACTTTTGCTTGGTCAATGACCACGTTCACTTTAAACCTTGCCTCCCTACCCTGGATCGTCATTTCCCCTGGGTCAATATCCGGGGGAATGACCCCTTCTTCGTAACATAGTCTTATCAACTCCTTGACATGCTGTTCTTCATCTCGATTGCCACCCGGATCTGGGGGTGGTGATCTCGCTTCTCGTTGCATAACTACCTCCTCTTCCATTCGTTCTCCCTTCGGCTGGGATCTGACCTACTGCTTAACACCGTACGTTCTCGACTCTGCACCTTCTAGACACGAAAGTGCAAACAAGCCTTATCGATTGTGAACGGGACCTCACGGGTACTCACCGTGGCTATCTACGACTCCCTCCCAACAGTGCAGAGTCGGCGCCTCGATCAAGGCAAGGCAACATCCATAGCCCCCATCCACCGAGCTGCTATCATGGCGGTAGCATCCTCGGTTGAGTATAGCTCCGTTACCGGTTCGCTAACGCTTGGTCCGAACGCCGTAGCGACGGCAGAAGCGCTCCCGCGGCCCGCCCGGTCCGCGGCGGGCGTATTTTCCATTCACCTAGTTCCATCAGATGCTGGTTTCCAGTTTCCCCCTTCTCGTTTTCTTTTTTTTTTTTTTGGTAAAGATCCTTGGCTGTTTCTGCACTTGCTCCCCGTGACGGGGAGCATTCGATGCCTCAGGGGTCTAGTCCCACCTACACCGTTGAGTTTTCTCAACGCTGAGCTTTCTATCACGTGCGGCATGGTGGGACGGAGCTCTGCCGTTGATGTATTGCGAATCTAACGGTACCAAAATACAGGTGAATAACCTATTAGATTTAGTCATTTTGTAGAATTTTTTTTTGACGTGAAATCCGTTTTGTAGTATGCGTTGGCCCTTTTGGTTCGGGGGGGAAGCCATTTTCCGTTGAGAAAACTACCCTACCGAGGGTAGGGTACATTTCTCAACTTCAGTGCCTTTCCTTTTTTTTGTTTTTTTAGACCTCGTTGCATCCTGAAACGGAGGAACTCTGACAGCTGTGTTTGGCTGTCTGGCATCATACTGGTTTCCTTCTTTGGGCAAGGAATGCATTTGGCCATCCGCGTCGTCCCTGTCCATTTTACAAATGGTGACCTCCTGTCCCCTCACCACGGGGAGTATCCCTTTTTCACGGAGACATTGACGGAGACTGTTCCAGACATGTTTCATTTCTCCGAGTTACGTTTTAAAAAATAAGGAGAAAAGCTGTTTCTAGCGATTTTTTCAGTTTTTGTATTTCTTGTTTCGAATTTATTAATGTCGAAATGGCTTCACACCGTTGAGTTTTCTGAACTCAACAACCGTAGGTGGGACCAGACCCCAGGTCCCAGAGGCAGTGTGACGTCGACGCATGTATCTGGCTTCACTGCTGAATCTCAGGCCAATCACGTTCAGATGCCTGTTTCCCGTTTCCCCCTTTTCGTTTTTTTTTTTTTTTTGATAATAAGATAGTTGGCTGTTTCTGCACTTGCTCCCCGTGAGAGACGGGGAGCATTCATTGCCTCAGGTCCCAGAGGCCGTGTAACGTTGCAACTTCGACGCATGTATCTGGCTTCACTGCTGCACCGCATTCACTTTTCTCTCTTTTTTTTTTTGGCTTTTTTTTTTTGGAAGAAGATCCTTCACGGGAGCATTGAATGCGTGAGTGGAAACAAGAAAACGATGGCCTGTTTACGTTCCATCTGCTGGCAGCAGGTCTAAAGGAAGGGGGGGTACCCGCTTGCAGCAGCAGATGTCCCGTATTTTTTCCCACTCCCCGCAGGCCCGGCAAAAATTGGCGCGCAGGGCATATTCAGGCTCGACTTCAAGAGCTGGGCCAAGTACTGGTGGTTTAATCCGTGCAAGTGGGACCTTGCCCCTGGTCAAGGGTTTCCTCAAGTGTACATGGAACCATAAAATTTAATGGAGTAAAAGTGTAAATTAATCACAATTTCTCGTTCTAAAATTAAAATTAAAAAAAAAA
>BFEA01000002.1:3507736-3526752 GCA_003427395.1 Chara braunii
TTTTTTTTTTACCTGCTACTGAGAAGTTGTTTTTGAAAGTCTTTGGAGAGCGTCTGACAACATTGCTTACTCTGGGATCCAGAGGATTCACTGAGCAGGGAGAGAGCGCCTGCCAGCATTGATTACTCTGGTGCTACTAATGTCAAACCCTTTTCCTAACAAAACTATACAGGAGCTAAAAAAGGGGGAGTAACAAAATGCTACGAAAAAACTGGTCCTCCCTCCCTGAACCACTAACATCCCCTCTTTTCAAACTTGTCATAAGCCTGATGATCTTGAGCGGGCCGTTCCTTCCCCCAAGGGGCACTAGGGGCAGGTCTTCACCTGATGAACAACACCATCACATAGAAAAATACTAATAATCACTACATTCAATTTTGTAATTTTACCAAAAACATGTCAGTTTTAACGAAATGTCAGTTATTATCTTTTGGAGTATGATTCCAAAGTAGATCCCGGGTCTTTTTTTTTTTGGGACAAATGCTCCGTTCTATTCGTGGGGAGCAGCACATGCTGGGAACCGGGCCCAGCGTCCCATATAGAGTACACAAGTCATTTGAGATACCGGGGCCATTACCCGGCTTCGGCTGAGATTCAATCTGAGAACTATTGAGAACTATTGAAGAAGTTCAAGATAATTAAAAAGAGGTTGAAAAACTATGAATGACTACTGACCTCTTTTCGAATGCTCAGAACCGCTAGACTCCCAAATAAAACTCTCTAAATATTGTCCAACACTGTCGTATTCCCTATCGGGCTCTCGCAGGCCTCACACTCCCACTCGGCTAGGTTACAGTGCAACACGACTCGCCCCCGCTCCGGCCAGCGTCATCCCAACAACAACCCTTGGTTGTCCCTTGGAATGCCTACCCCAAAGCATCCCCAGATCTCTCTACCAGGCCTCACGCTCCTCCAGTCAGCAGGTTACAGGGCAACACCCTAACACTGGCCAGCGTCGTTCTGGCATTGAACAACCGCAGATCCATGAATGTACCAATATCAAACAGCCTACAGCGAGTTGCTAGAAGTCCCCAAAATCCTGAAGCATTCTCTTTTTTTTTGTTTTTCAGAGCACATACGAAATTTTTTTTTGAGATACCGAGACTTCAACCCGACTTTGTCTGAAGAATAAGATCATAAGCAATTACTAGCCTATTCGTTGAAAAGGAGTTTTAGAAGCAAAAACCGTCATCACGAAAGTCCATTAAATTCTCAAAACCCTCAGGATCCCTAGCAAATCCTTCTAAAAATCTTCAACACTGTCTTACTCCCTGCCGAGCTTTTCCAGGTCTCACACCCCAACCCGCTCAGGTTATAGGGCAACACGACACCCCAGCTCCGACCAGCGTCGTCCTCGCAGTAACCCTTAGTTGTCCCTTGAAATGCCCACCCCAAAGCATTCTCAAATCTCTCTATCAGGCCTCACACTCCTGCATCAGCAGGTTACAGGGCAACACCCCAATACCAGCCAGCGTCGTTCTGGCATCGGATAACCGCAGATCACTGAGTATAATAGTAATGAAGCCTCCTAAAATGAGTTGCTAGGGATCCCCAGAATCATAAATCATTTGTAAGACCACGGTTTTCTAAGATTTGATCACGAAAATATTCCGACCGAAAACCACCTACCTTTAGCGACTATCAACAGCTCAACCTTATCCGGCTCTCTCCTATACCCCGATACCCAATCTCTACCAGGCCTCCCACCCCCAACTGCTAGGTTACAGAGTGGCACGACCCACCCCAAAAATCTCCCCACCTACTAGGTTACAGGCAAAACGACCCTCCCCGGCTTCGGCCAGCGTCGACTAAGTATCAGTTCGCCAATAGACACTAGAGTGCCTTCCACCCTCGACAACTCCCAAGATCTCTCTACCAGGTGTCATGTTCCCGTAACGCTCCGGTTACAGGGCAGCGCGACCAAGCCCCAACACCGACCAGCGTCGTTCTAACCTCGTCCATTCGCAAACCGCTGGGACCAAAGGCATCAACAGATAGCAGACAAGCCACCAACCGTCGTCATGGTTGTAGTTCCGATCATCCACTCTTTCAAGCACTGGCTGCAAACATCCAACAAAACCTTCTCAACCTTACTACGGCAAGACTTTACGGTAGAGCCACCATCTCCACGGCTGCTGTACCCTATTTGTGCCCTACTGGTTCGCCCCTTCGCCGCAAACGCACTATCTCCAACCATCACCGCAAGCACAATCCACTGCAACCACCACCAAAATTATGACGATTTTTCCAGTTGAAAATTGCCTCAAAAATAAAAAGGAATTCAAAGAACACAGATACACACGCAGGAATCATAACCTAAACAGGCAGTCAACACCTATTATTCCCCCAGGGAGAGAGGACGGGAGAGAACTACTTTCCCCATGGAAATTCCTGCGCCTATTCACGTTTCAATTGGATGTAAAAGAGCTCACAAGAAACCGAGCGGCTTATTCCTCCCCCCCAAAAAACCAAACTCCTGTCCTTTCGCTACCTCCGCTGGAAGGCGCCCCCTCACCTCCCAGCCCCAGTTCAAAACAGCCCCCTAATTCACTCATGCTCCCTCAGCAGCATGCAATACCCCCTAGAGCATGCCCCTGCAAAGCTGAAGATCCCCCTTCCCTCGTGTCCCACCCAGTGAAACACCTCTCGACCTCTCATCTTGCTGAAAACAGCACAGCCCCTTCCCAACCGCCGTCGCTGATCCGACCCAGATCAGTCTGGACCAAAGGAGAACAAAACCCACAATACCGCCCCTACACTCTCAAGGATCACACCTCCCACCTTGTATAACCCTCGCAGGCAGGGGCTCCGACCCGGAAGGAGATAATTCAATCAGCACCTATGAGCCCAAATCCTACAATGTCACAGCTTGAGACTCGATTGTAACCAGTTTTTTTTACAATCCTTCAAAAAAGTGATATCAGTTATCGAATTAAAAAAAGAGCCCAAACTTACGCGCACAAATATGAAGAACTACGTCAAATTTAGAATTAAATCAAAGATAGATAAACGTAAGATATCAATTCCACTTAGAGAAAATCAATTTGTAACCTTTTGTAATTCAAAATTGAGTAATCATTCATTGCGATCAGAGCAAAAAACTATGATTACGAATTTCAGATTAGGAATCTTGCTCAGTGAATACGAATTTAAGATTAAGAATCCTGCTCAAAAAATACGAATTTCAAATTAGGGATCTTGCTCAAATTCAGAAAAAATGAATTTCAGATTAAGGATCAATTACATCCAGAAAACACCTAAGATCTCATGAATTAGATTTTAAACAAAGCACAATCATAAAAACGAGATTATTCAAAAACCTCTGAAAAAATTCCCAGGTCACATCAGCATCACATAATGCATAATCGTCAGAAAAATCCAAATCATGTTTTATGACAGCAAAATAAACACTCAGTAGGGATTTTATAGGCTTGTAATCAGAAGGAAGTTAGCACCTCAACCATCAGTCTTATCACTTATGAAAAACAGCGGACAATCTACATAATTCCTTGACAACCCTAATCCCCCCCCCCCCCCCCCCCCCCCCCCCAAACATGTCATGTTCTCTCTCTCTCCCAACCTCCACCTCCTCCTTCATCAACTTCAAAAGCATCTCAGCTGCTCGTGACCTGCATCACATCTAACCAAAAAGCTGACCGATGAAGATTGGCGGACCGTGGCCAACACTTACCACAACACAGCCACATAGCAAGCCCAAACCGCCGAGCCCGTCAATGATCCCTCGCTGGCAGTCCGGAGGGAGAAAGAGCATCCACGGCGGCAGAAACCTACTCGATCCGCCATCTCTCATAGCCCGCCTTTAGATCAGGCATCGTAATCAAGCCGCCATGGTTATCATCAGATACCTAGCTCAGATGGTACACCCCTCAACTGTTGAAATACACACCCCTCAACTGTTGAAATACAGACCCCTCAACTGTTGAAATACAGACCCCTCAACTGTTGAAAAACAGACCCCTCTACTGTTGAAATACACACCCCAGCAAGCATGCCCAGGAAGATGCAACAGGAGACCAATGGGGATTGAACCCACGGCCTCCTGAATCCCACTTGTGAGACTTACCAACTGAGTTAGGCCGCTGGATGGTCTGTATTTCAACAGGCCATGGGATTTGGAATCGATTTTGGGTCTGTATTTCAACAGGCCATGCGTGTATACCCACTGAGCTAGGGCTGTTGGCACTGCCAGCTTTGTCAAAGCGCTGGCCAGCGCTCACGGGCAAGCTGGGAGGAGCAGGCAGCCATAGCCGAGCTGCGCTGCTGTATGCTGGATGGGGCGCATGGTGGTCTTTGGGTGCATGTGGCATCTGTGAGTTGGGGATCGAGGTTGTGAGTGATACGAGAGCCATACGTGGTGCTTGAGGCGAACGGCATGGTGACAAGGGGTGGGCAGGCATTGCCGATGCGGCATAAATCGGTGGTGCTAGCACCGAGCAATGGCCAGTCACTGCACCACCCCCTACCCCCCCCCAAACCCCACATGGCGGTGTCTAATGGCCAATATCTTCGCTGCATAGCAACCAACAACATCAAAGCGTGTCAGGTCAGGGCTTGATCAAGACATGAGGCAAGGTCCTGATTGCTTAATCGGAGACTATCGACCCAGCCACGAATACCATAGCTGCTTTGAAACCACAACATAGCTCGCTCCAACCACAGGAAGGAATTGCGCCATATATAGATAGCACGGTTCAGATTTACAGAACGAGACATCAAGAAACCACCGTCATGAATAGAACACGTTGCATTTTTTATTCATTTATTTATCTTTTTTTTTCTTTTTTTAATAAGGGCAACGGTCTTGAGATATGATCATTGAGCTGACCAGCCCCAGGCAATTCAGAAATATTTGGTTTTACTCATCACGTTCCATGCAATTCAGAAATTTGTGGAGGATTAATTTGACATCATAGGGGACATCATCAACCCCCGATGGACCACGGATCAGATATTAAACTGACCGCAACAGATACCACAAACGTATGGCAAAAAGGGCGACAAACGTGTAGAATGCCTGCTCATTATAGCTGAATCTAGACCGAAAATGGCCCCCCAAGTACAGCTGTAATGACCGGGCGTTCTATTCGGGGGAAAGCGGTGTTAGACATGAGGCTCCCTCGGCGGCCTGTGCTTTCTCGGATATCACACTGCACGAAGATACCCCCATAGTTGGATATCACACTGCACGAAGATACCCCCAGAGCTGAGCTACGCCAACGACACGATCAAGTAAGGAAAAGATGCTGCACTTGCAAATTGCCGGTCCAGCCACACCCCATTTGGCTACAGCAACACTTTTCCCACACAACATGCCCTCATCAAGACTGCACCATCCCGGAAAAATGGCTTGTATGCATTCAAATTCAGGCTGCGTTCTGCTCGTGGAGACGACGGCTATATTACAGTGGAAAAATGGCTTGTATACATTCAAATTCAGGCTGCGTTCTGCTTGTGGAAACGACGGCTATATTACAGTGAGGATGACTAATACACACCTGCCCGTGCGGACACATGCCTCGCCTCGTGCTCACAAGTCTTTACTTTCCCAAGGAACTTCAAATCTGAGCCAACTACCGAACTACCGTTTTGCTCCAATATAACTCTTCAGTAAGTGTCAAAAAAAAAAAGGAAAGAAGGAAAGTCAATTCGAGGTAAATAAGGAGATCGTCTGGTGTTGTGGCACAGTGAAGTCCACTGTCCCTCTCCTCTTCCATCCATCAACTGATCGGCTAATCAATCATTGCTCTCCTCTTCGTCTCATTGTTCGTCCCATCAATCAATTCCATCCCTCAACCGATCGGCTAATCAATCAATCAATCAATCAATCCATCCTTCTATCAATCAAAAAGCATTATTCACTACCATCCATCCATGCATCCATCAACCGATCAGTTAATCAATTAATCAATATATCGACCTACGAATCCGACGACCAATCAAAGCCATTCAATCACTTCCATCCATCAACCGAATCTGCTACTCCTGTCTCTTATACACATCTAGATGTGTATAAGAGACAGCCATTCAATCACTTCCATCCATCCACCCGAATCCTACGACCAATCGAAGTCATTCAATCACTTCCATCCATCAACCGAATAAGCTAATCAATCAATCAATCAAATCTATCGACCGATAAATCCTCGATCAATCAAATCCATTCAAGCACTTCCATCCATCCATCTATCACATCAGCTAATCAATCAATCAATCGATCAATCAATCGCCCAATCAGTCAATCCTTCGATCAATCAGTCAATCCTTCGATCAATCAGAGCCATCTCCACTCACCTACTCCATCCGTCCATCCATAGCCACCTAGATCAGACCAAGCGCAGCACATGAAAATCAAATCGATCAAAACCATTCCATTAACCTTCAACCGCTCTGAATAGCCGAGCAGAAAACACCGAGCGCAGCACTTACAATTAGGATGGCCTCTTTTCTCCTGTTAAGTCCGTTTTGTGATTGCAAGATCCTCTCTCCTTAAATCTTCGCTTCGATTAATCGATTAAGCCATCCAATCAGTGGACGCTTTCTCCTGCTCTAACTCCGTTTTGCGATTGCAAGATCCTCTCTACTCTAGATATTTCGCTCATCTTCGCTTCAATTAATCGATCAAACCATCCATTCAGTCGATTCAACCGAAGTTTCAATTGATCTGCAACCAATTAAGAGTACACCGTGCGCTAGCCGAGTGTTACCCAGAAAAAGAGAGAATGTACTCTGTTTTCACATTCCCTCCTTCCGTTGCCGCTTACAAGCTATCACCCCTTGAATCCCCGACCGTTGCCGCTTACGAGCTATCACCCCTTGAATCCCCGACCATGAGCAATTTCCATCAATCAATCGAATTAATCAATCGAATTAATCAATCAAATCAATCAATCAACCAATCAACCAATCAAGTCAGCCAAACCGATCTATAAACTCCATCATGGTTCACTACCTCTCAAACAGTTGTTCAACAGCCACCATAAAAGGCTCTAACCACAGATACGAAATCAATCAATCGATCAAATCAATGTCAATATGTTCGTCCGGAAAAGGCCCTAACCACAGATACAAAATCAATCGATCAAATCAATCGATCGCATCCATCTATCGAATCAATCGATCAAGTCAATATATCGAACCAATCCACCAAATCAATCAGTCAATCAAATCAATCCAGACCAATCAATCCATCGAATCAATCGATCAAATCACTCCATCAAATCAATCCATCCAATCAATCCATCCATCGAAATCAATCCACCCATCGAATCAATCACTCCATATAATCCATCAAAATCAATCCATCCATCGAATCAAGCACTCCATATATTCGATCAACTAATGGAATCGCTCAAGCACTCCGAAGTAGTCGCTCCATAAATAGCTGACCAGATAAAGGCCAACTCCACAAATTTTAACGAAAATCCGCTACACTGGCAATTGCAGACATCGGCACGAATCCGTGAATTAGGAAAGAACGACAAAACAAACATATCCGACACATATATATTGCAGACGACAGCTGCATGCAGGCATATATCTAGGCGATGACCAAGGGAGGCCTTTTTGTTAGATAGAAATTATGTTTAATAAAGGAGTGTGTTCGTTAGAGAAGATATTGTTTGATAGAAGAGGGGGGTTGTTGGGTCTTTGTTAGATAGAAGAGGGTGTTTTTTTTATAGAAGAGGGGGGCCATTAGATAGAGTTCGTGTTTGTCAGATGAAGTGGGGTGTTTGTTAAGCGGGTGTTTGTTAGAGGGGTTGCAAAAGTGAGTCCAGCTGCGTCCCCCGGCGAACGATATGAATATCCCTGACAGTGTTCGATCTCAGGTGTGAAGGCGGTCACTCGTGAGGAAGGAAATGAATGAATACAGGCTATATTTCGGGTCACGTACAGCCGAAATGTGCGAATGCCGCCCACCACAATCGAAACACACTTGGAACCTTTGCCGGAAGCTACCCCCTTCCGCCGAACATAATTCACCCTCGTTTCGGCTCTACTTGACAGCCGAAATATAACTTCTGCACATTCATCATCAGAGCGGGTGCGTTACCTTCGGGGGACGACAGTACTCAGTCAACCTGAATAGCAATGCATGCAGACAGAAAACGACCCTTCGAAACATCCATCAAAAATAGGAAAGACATAAAGAAATGGCACATCCCTGCGCAAGGATGACACAAATCGAGAAATGAACCAAGATTTTCGGATTGAAAAAGAACGACAAAAGAGAGAAAACGCAAATAGCATAAATAATTATTTCAGACATAACTAACAAACATTACCCCTCAACAACCTCTCACTCTCAAAAATAAATCAAAAAATATTTTCAATTCCTGACTTGGAACCAGAATCAACACAAGCCACGCGAAGACTTAGACCATTCACAAATCTCTCTCTCTCTCTCTCTCTCTCTCTCTCTCTCTCTCTCTCTCTGTGTGGGTGTGTGTGTGTGTGTGTGTGTGTCTGTGTGTGTGTGTGTGTGTGCACGTGTGTGTGCGTGTGTGCGTGTGTGTGCGTGTGTGTGTGCGTGTGTATAGTTGCCTCCTCCAGAGAGTGCATCGAGCATATGTAAGCCGGTATGTGTTGCCCCAGCCCCATGCACGAAGAAGTGAACCCTGAGTACTGAAACAGTGCCCTCTTAGTCCCTTCCTCCCTCCTCCGCGGCTCGCTTTCGGCCCCTCTTCTCCACGCAGTCCCGATCTTGAACATCGGGATAACATCTCACACAAAAAGGAGCTGCACGGATGTCACCCACATCGTCTTTCTCGACTTCGGTGATGACTCGCAAGCGTTCGGCCCACCTCCCGGATGTCCTCTTCATCGCTATCAGCCTTCTCTAAGAAGCCCGTTCATCGAACCGCTGTCGCTTGTCGCCTTCCCCCTACTAGAACGTAGGGCTATTGACAACGCCATAGCGCGCCAATTATAGTAGATTAATCAAAAACATGCCGACCGCGGCGACCCGTTCCGTGTGCTTCACATGCGTGCCTCTAAAGATGAGCGATATGGCATAGCACGGAGGGGAATAGGACTTCACGACTAGTGGGATGAAGGACGGGGGTTGCAGGAAAACGGGGGGCGATGGGGGACTGCCCGCGCTACCGGCCACCTGCACGAAGAGCGACAGGATAACGAGGATATGTTTTATGACGATGGACAAGAGGAATATCAAAAGGAGGAGCGGGAACCGGCGGAGCAGCGGGAGGAGGCGGGGAAGAAGGGTCTCGGGGACGGGAAGAAGAGCGCGGAGGCGGGGATGGAGGAGGAGGAGGAGCGGGAAGCGCAGCGGAATAAGGAAACGGAGCAGGGGGAGGAGGAGGGGGAGTAGGAAGGGAGATGGAAGGAGCAGCCATGGCGACGATCGTCGTTGAGGATGCGGCAGGTAAATCGCAGAGTCACGAAATTGCAAGTGCTCAGAGCCTCACTCACCAGCCCATTACAGCTGCTGGCGAGTCCACGCTATTATAAATATAGTGATAGTGAAACAGGGCCTTGCGTAACAGTGAGAACAGTGAGAACTGCTGGCGAATTCCCCCAGACACAACGCACCCTCATTTTGACTGCATCGGGACGGAAACAGCGTCTGTATTATATTATACACTCATTACCAGGGCGCGTTGTGTTTGGGCGGGAAGACGGCAGCAACGCGCCCGAGCGCGCTCTGTGAACGTGATTCCTCCGAATTTCTGTGATTCTGCCGAACTTCCCAGCGCGGACAAGAATATAGGAAAAACAAAAAAAAAAAAAAACGGGAGCTTACGACGGCCGACCAGGAAGGGCCTGAATCAGGATGTCTTTTGTGTAAAGATGCAGAAAAGAAGAACAACCGGCGATTTTCTGCACGTCTCCACAACAACGTCCGGAGTCATGCGGAAAAATCGGCCCGGCATGGGACCCCCTCTCTTTGTTTTTTTTTTTTGTTTTTTTTGTTTTTTTTTTTTGTTTTTTTTGTTTTTTTTTTTTAATTCTTTTCTTTGAAGCCCAACCAATTCATAGGGCCTCTTTCGACACCACTTGGAAATTGCTGTTTTTCAAGGAAGCGTCGTTCGACCCCGCCCTAATCACCCACCCTTGAAGTCTCTAATCGTTTCCACATCCCTGCGGCCAAGTGCCCGCCCTTGAAACCGAAGTGCGGCCCAGGCAAATGGACGAAAACCCCAGTTCGACCCCGCCCTAATCACCCACCCTTGAAGTCTCTAATCGTTTCCACATCCCTGCGGCCAAGTGCCCGCCCTTGAAACAGAAGTGGGGCCCAGGCAAATGGACGAAAATCCCAAGGGTGCCTCAGGAGGTCACTTGGGGCGCAAGGGTTTCACCCTTCAAAACAAGTAATATACGGACCTTTTTCTTGTTTTCTGTTTTTTTCCACCAATCACCCACTGTTCATGGTGCAATGACGTCAGCACTTCAGTTTCAAGGACAGCCGTCTCAAGGGTTTCTTCAAGGGGTTATGGAACGAAAAAGCAAGTTCGGGGAAATTAATCACCTTCCGTGAGTTAGGGTGCCCTTGAAACTCAAGTATTTTCAAGTGGTGTCGAACGAGGCCCATAAAACGCTCTCTTTGTTGTTCCTTTGTTTTGGTTTCTCTTCTTTTTTTCCCATAAAAGGGCGGCTCTCGATATCATGCCCGAATGAACGAGTGGGGCGTCACCCCTCTCCCTTGCTTAGGCACGCAAGTGGCGTTTCTAGGCTTTACAGGAGAGCCCTGCAAGCATAGCTACCTCTCACCTCGCCCGCCCTAATAGGGGTGGTAAGGGAGTAGGGTGGGGCCGCCGGTGGGGGGGGCCGGCTGACGCAAAGACCGAGCATGCGTTAGTCGCAGCATTTTGCCAATAGCTGCGCCTCTCATCGACTTTTCCCGTACCCATCGAGTAACAGGAGTGTCTATGGCCATCTGTTTCCCACAGACCACACACAACCCACACACGTACACATGCAAAGCCCTGATGGCCAAAGACCTTACCAGTACCGAAGGGAGGGAACAAGCCAACTATCTCAGTTGGTGGGTACCAAGAGTGCTGCAGGTGGTAGTGGGGATCCAACCCACTACTTCCTGAATGCCAGTTGCGTGCCCAGCTGCAGTCTTACCCTGTGCAAAATGCATGTGGGTGTGTTGTATTCATATACAACGCACATGCGTAATGCTACGGATTTTGGGCACTAACTTCTCAAAAGGTCCCCCACAAAAAGATCTAGTATATCCCGATACCTTCACACGAATCCATAAATGTTCGGCATTATAAAAATTGAAAAAAAAGCACCAGATGTACAAAATGTGTATAAATATTATGCCAGATAATGGATGTATGCATCGCCACATCTTTTTCTATTGTGCATGTGGAGAGCAGTGGAGCTGGGCCCTGACTGTACTTACCATTCGAACAGTCGGCCGCACTACTGGCTGAGCGTTACATTCGAACAGTGATGCAGTCTTGGATTGCCATCGCCATCACCCGTGGGCACACAGAGAGAGAGAGAGAGAGAGAGAGAGAGAGAGAGAGAGAGAGAGAGAGAGAGAGAGAGAGAGAGAGAGAGAGAGCAGGGAGAGCACTGCAGGGCACACATTTGTGAAAACAATCGCAGCGTTCTGTATGTTCTATTCGAATAGAACACCCGTTTGTCCGGATGTGATAATTGTCATTTTCAGATTTGGAGAGCGGCCTTTCCCAAAGAGTACGATTTAACATTCGGGAACACTCTCAACAATTTTCAAGAACACATGAGTGGTGTGCGTGTGTGTGGGTGTACAATTCCATCCCCAGACTGTTACATCAGACTTTCACGGACTCATTACGGGGTTGAACTCCACAACACGGTGTGTACGTGTGTGTGGGGGTTGTGTGGTGTCCGGGAGAGTGTTGGACTTACACATTGTTGTTACTCGGTGGGGGTGGGGACAGTAGGTGGGAAGCGCAGCTACTGGCAAAATGCTCGATCTTTTGTCGGCCTCTCCAACTAGCTGCCCCACTGTACTCCCGGACCACCACCAATTAGGACGTGGAGCGATATTGCATCCCCTTCATTGTGAGGGGTAGCTATGCTTACCAGGGTCCCCTGTATAGGCTCAGGAGTAATGGTAGAAGAATATAACTTACTTTTATATATATATAGCTTAGTTCTGCTAATGTACGTATATATATATCTATATATGCATACCTTAGTTTATTGATATGTTATAAACAATGAGTGTTGGTCCTTGGTCTACGCCTGGTGGTTTTAGGGGGATTCGATGAGGACCTAGAGTACTGTGGCAAAGTTGAAACTCAAAGGAATTGACGCAGGCCTGCGCAAGCGGTGGAGCATGTCGTTGTCCTCTTGTCCCTCTCTGCCTGCGGGTAACAGCCAGTTCCCTTGACGAAAACTTTCTGGCCCCTGCATACCTACTTGGCAAATGCGAAAAAGAAAGAAAAATGGTGTATATCTTTTCACCTTCCAGCTGAAGATACGCTCGCCATTGAAGACATGTAAAAAGTAGTGGGGTGTGTCAACCGCAGGTAACAAATGCACACCAAATAGTAGACTGTGCGACCCAATTTTACAAAAAACTATACATCTAAAAAGTTAAAAAAACACAATGGACACTAGGGGAACTAGAGAGGGCGAGGAAGCAACTCGTCAACACTTTATCAGCCTTGCTCTCCTCTCAACAAAGGGAGACGGTGTACACCCCTCTCTCAACTGGAGAGTCGTACACAACACTCAGAAAGATGGAGGGCAAGAAAACACCTGGCCTGGATCCATTTCCCAAAATATTATGGCTCAACCATTGGGATTTGTTTCAGGCCAGCTTCATCCAATGCACTCAAGCCGTTTAGCATGAAAAATATTTCGAGTGAGTCGTCAGCCAAGTCATTACGACACTACTGCACAAAAAGAGAGATCGAGTTGAGATAAAAAACTACAGACCAGACATCGGAATTCTTCTCTGTCGAACAAACTCGTGAGGAGTGTTTGTGGGTATAACCACACGAGGACTCTTTCAAGTTAAATCTGGATGTAATTGCAATCGTGCAGCATGTTAAGTGATAAAAGTCGTGAGATGCATCCAAGAAAGTCCTCGCATGCATATGACCTGTATCGGTCTACACTCCACAACCTTCATTGATCCCGCATTACTTCCCCTCCCCCACTAAATAGTAGCAAAGGCTAGGGCAAATTACATTTTTCCGTACATGAGTTGTTTCATCCACTATGAACAAACTGCGTTTATGCCAAACCAAAACATCGAGGACGTCATATACCTTCTCAATGAAACAATCAAATAAGTTGAAATCAGAAACTACAAATTTGTAACTATAATTCCCCTCCTCTACAAAATACTAACAAAGACTCTGACAAACTGTTTTTTCTTATACATGACAGTCTTACGACTCTTATCCACTATGATCAAATAAGGTTTATGCCAAAATGAAACATTCAGCCTGAGGATAATATATTGTTGGTCCATGAACTAATCAAATACGCACGGTAAAGACAAAATGAAGCAGCAATATGATGTCGATTTGGATTTTTTTTGTGGTTGTCTGATAAAAATTTGGATTTTTTGGGTGGTTGTCTAACAAAATGAAATCAGGTTCACCCTCCACCGGATGAGGATGGAAGAGGAAAAAAAACCTGGACTCAACGGATTCCCCAAGGA
Source organism: Chara braunii (assembly GCA_003427395.1). Taxonomy (NCBI): domain Eukaryota; kingdom Viridiplantae; phylum Streptophyta; class Charophyceae; order Charales; family Characeae; genus Chara; species Chara braunii. The sequence continues at coordinate 3,521,397 of BFEA01000002.1, forward strand.
GCTATGTGAAACCACGTAAACTATTGTCAGCCCCGATCTAATGCACTACTATAAAAATGTATGGCAAATAGAGGACATAGGGGAGATCGTGGGACAAGGGGTCCTCCCTCTACTATTATAGAAAAAACAGGACAAGATGAACGTTAAAAATTGCAGACTCGTCACACCTGACTGACGGTAGTTCGTAAAATGTTGTTCAAGGCATTGGTCAACCGAATGATAAGAGATGATGGATAACCTCATCCACCCTACCCAATCAGGGTTCATCCGTGGTCGGAACATCCAAGAGAACATTTTGAAAGTCAACGAACCTTTTTAAAATTTCACGTCAAACAAAACAGAATCTGATTCATCAGAATGCGACATTCATCTTTATTGATTTTTAGAAGGGTAGACAAAGACCTTGGAAAGGATGAAGTTTGACCTTGACTTCAGGAGTGGGTAAGAATCCTTCACGAGAGAGATAAAAAAATATCCTCACCCCCCTCCTCTTCCTTATAATTATAGAGGTACTATTTGCCAACCTATGGCAGAACACCTCAAATAGATATCACAGATCCCAGAGGAGGCCATACTAGTATGTTTTCTCTTCGCGGACGACCTAATAATAATGGTAGAGTTGAACACACAAAACATGAAGGAGCTAAAGAACTTAATTGACCATTTTTGCAGAGCCGGATATGGTAGTGAACTGGGGGCACAAGACCAAAGGGTGGTGGATTTCACTATCAATGCATGACAAATCACTGGAAAATGATAGGGAAATCGGCGGCCCCACTCTCAACAAACTAGCGGCCTAGAACAATAAACACACCTCTCTTTCTGGAGAGCTCTGAAAATCAACAGCATGGTGCTGGCCACACTATACTACAGATCGGGTCTCTGACCTCGAACCAGTGGGGCCCTTAAGTCTTTGAAGTGACACGTGACCGCATTCCTATGAAGGGGCGACGACAAAAATCAACATCCCATCAGTCGGGTTGCTTTGAACTTTGTGATCCAACCTAAAAACAAAGGCGGCCTGGGCATCCTTGACCCCCTCATACAAACTTGGACGCTGAGCTTCCTCTGCCTCAAACGCCTTATCACATCCCCCAACAGCCTATGGAGGCCCCTAACCCTTTTTCAGATGGTTTGTTGGCCCCTACGACTTCCCCCATGGTAGACCCACTGATTTGGCTCAACGACTTAAACTGGAAGATCCATGGTTTGGGGGGAGTGGGTAATAGGACCAAGAATTATACAAATGGGGGATCTAGTTAGACGCTCGAAGTGCAAAAGGGCATCTACAACTAAGCCGAAGAGGTCAGTACCCTTCCACAATGCCTGTAGCTGATATTTATTAGCTGAAAGATCATACCTGCCAACACATATCATTGTCCGCGCTTGTTTCATACAAAACTGGGACGGTGGACCCTATGTCCAGCAGGGCATCTGGCCCAACCGATTAGACTTCAGAGATCGGTCAGACAAGGGGACCCCATAGCCCCGATGCTCTTCGTGCTCATCATGGAAGCACTAGAAGCGATGAGCCGGGTCAATCCTGGAATACAAAGGATATAGGTTCAAGAGGTGTCGTCTCACCTAATCCCAAAAACATCCATATTTGCAGATGATCTTACTGTCCTTTTCAAAGCCATCCCTGCTAGCCTCTAGGCGCTAACACAGACAATCCACCTATTCAAACTGGTGGCAGATATGAAAGTTAACTGGGGAACAAAGACAGGAGGGTGATAGCTCAACAACGACAACAACCCACCGCCCAACACCGTGGCAGTGGACTGGAAACCCAAGGAAGCTACTATCAAGGTACTTGGAGTAAACCTGACAACCCTGATACCCCCCCACGAACCACGGGGAACGGCTCGTGGACCTAACGATCCAACGAATGAATTCATGAAAAACAGTTCATACGTCGCTGGTAGGTCGAGCATTGACAATCAACAATGCAATGGTATAAAGTCGTCTTTTGGTAAATGAGACGCAGACAACTTAAAAACTGCGGCAAGCGGCAACAACATACTTATGGCATAACAATCACGAAAACATAAACTGCACTAAGAGAGTATCTTGGGACATCATTACACAACCGCGAACCAAGGGGGGATTGGGTATAATGGACCCATAAAACGAGATCAAACAACTTATCTTTGAATTCCTCATACGCATGTTGTTGGGCAATAGCATCTCGTGGGCACCTTATGGGTACATTAAGATTGCGACCCTTGCCCCACAGAACACACCGGGTAAACAAGTCCACCCTCTGCGGTGGCTAACTAATAACGACTGGACCTTCCCAAACCCCCCATGCTCGTTGAGACAACTCATGCACAGCCACCGCCAAATGGGACCTAAGGACTGACCCCCTTTGGACTGCATTCCTTCAATGGTGGAGCGAAAGGGATCCAACCCAAAAGACTGTCCTTGTGAGATGAGACGAAGTATGAGGTCAACCCCTATTTGGGAACCCGCAGATTTTGGACCAAACAGGTCACCCATTCTCCCTGCATACCCACTCACGATGACTCTCGTGGCAAAGAAAGGAATATACACCGTCGGGTTCCTGTGGAACAAACAAACAGACACATGGTATCCAACAACTGACCTCCGACCCCAACTCACCCACGCCAGGAATCTTGAGGAGAGCTTGCACGAGATGCAAGAGGCTATTTTGCTGCCCTGGATATCAGAGCTTAAAAAAAGACAGGAAGTGAAACACGGGGACTGGGTCATCCCAATTGAGGACTGGCCGATCCCAATGGTGGTGTACAAGGTGCAATCGGTACATACAGAACAAGTATCCCTGCAAGACTATAGACCATACCTGTCGGGTGAAAGATGGTCCAAGTTGCTAAGGGATAACGAATTGGACAACACCAGATCTCGAATAAGGCTAGTACGAGTTTGTGTCATTGAGGAATGTGAAAACACTGACAAGGAGCCATATGCATAATAATGAGCCAGCCACCCCCCTCAACCAACTTTCATTTGACCTGCAGGAATTGAAACGGTCATTGGGGGGTGATAGGAAACTTCACATATGGCAATATACAGTGAAGGATAGGTACAGACTGACACGGAAAAGAGTGAACATCCTAGATCATATCAAAGCACAGTGTGAACGAGATTTGTCTCTCACAAAATAGGACTTACATAACATCAGGTGGTCAACCTACTCTCACATATGACCCACTAATTGGAGAGCCTTACAGTGGCATATCATACACAAATGCCTGGCCACGCCAGGCTGGCTGACATCCAGAACAAACCTCGATATTCGGGGTCTACTTGACTGTACTATCCCCGATGTGCACATACTGTGATAATTCCTCCTCCAAGAAATGAGTTACACTGGAGCATTGCCTGATGAAATGTTCGATTGTGGCCCAAATATGGAGCTGGTGGGATGCTGCATGGAACTATCTAACAGGAAAGCATATGCCATGGGATCCCAAAACCATTCTCTTTGGGGAGACAACCTCGCAAGGATACCCATGGTCACCCTTTATGACCAATCTTTTCAACAACACACGCCTGACGATGCTGATGGCGGCATGGCATATGAGATGCGGCTGATGCGCACACGCACATAAGCAACACACCTACAGATATATGGAGGTTAAGATCTCAATTGCGCAAACCATCATCACAGCCAACGAGCATGCCCGTATTTTCCAAAGTTAATGTGAATGGAAAAAAAAAATTGTTGAAAGATGTGAAGCCTGTGATAGAAACCGGAGGGGAATGAGAAATTATTAAACTGATCCGCACAAAGACAAAAACTGAAATGTTAAAAGCGGAAGTTATTTCTTTTTTGCGTGCGCCATGGAAGCGTAAGGATTTTGTAAAATTAAGCTTGGAAGAAATTTTGGACTTGGACTGTTCTGTGAAGACTATAAACCAGCACCAGAGCAGACAAATAGTACGGGTAATTATGACACATGTTTGTAAAAATAAAATTGGAATTTGGAAGTAACCCTTGGACTAACATCACTGTTAAAATTTTATTTTGTACAACTTTAGATAAGAAAAAAATTAAATGTTATGTAAGGGACTGGATTTTGAGTCATCTCTCATCGATACCACTAACGAAACTGTATGCGAACAAAACCCGGGTCGTCTGGCTCAAAGCCAAATCGGTCGAAGACTTGCTGCATCATCAATTTTTTTTTTGCACAGAACACTACTTTTGAGTGTCCCTGTGCTAACTTTGATTTGCCCTAAATTAACGGGCACATCGCAATGAAGCTAAGTGAGATCGATGAGTTTAAACTATTCCATTTCAATGCAAAAAACGTACCTTTCCCTGGAACGAGAGTGACACGAGATTGTCTGAACTGAGTGTGCAACTTGAATGAAGGACTTAATTGCGTTCACAATTCAGGGGTAATCAGGGACACACTACACGTTGATTTTCGCAGGGTAAGCGAAAAATGTGACCCGATGCCTGTTGGTTCTGTTATGAGTGAGTATGTCATTGGTGTGAAACAAGCATTGGATGACCTTGTTCTGGGCCCACTGGACCGTAACACCAGTGAGACATGGGTTGAATGTCCAGTGCGGTATCAAGATGGTCTGAATAAAATGTTCTTGTGTAATGAAAATTATAAAAATATGAAGTTGGATAAGCGTGCGGTATTGTCTAATATGAGAAACAAATATAAAAGCAATAGCCTAGTACATGTGGAAAATTGGGATCACCGTGGTGTGCCGTGGTGAATTGTAGTATGCCTATATCTTGGCCAAAGAAAAAGACAGGGAAAAGCGAAGACCGATTGTCCCTTCTTTCCTAAGTCCATTTAGAGCTGAGTCAGGAGTGTTGTCGTTGACTTTGAATCACTTGATTAAATTTCATTAAAAAAGTAAGTGCTCCTCACTTTAAATCACCAGTACTACAGTCATGCCGTTAACGCGCCACAATTTTCGGAAACGTACGGGCTACTACAAGAGCTAGTGGGAATTGATAGGGGCACAGCGCTACCGGGAGCGTTGCGCGCGCCTGGGCCGGAACGACGGGTGCACCAACGCGCATTGAAACGCGAAGTTGCGATGATGTTTTCACGAGGGTACGGCGAGTCAATATCCTGTGTGGCGATGATGCTTCTTAGAGACTTCCGTGGATGTGGAGACAAGAGGGGTGTGTGGTTTGAGGGGCGTGTGGTTTGAGTAGCCGGGGGGGGGGGGGCGGCACGTGGCATAGGGCTGTCTCTTATACACATCTAGATGTGTATAAGAGACAGGTCCTGGATGGGGCGCATGGTGGTCTTGGGGTGCATGTGGCATTTGTGAGTGGGGGATAGAGGTTGTGACAATTTGTGAGTGATACGAGAGACATACGTGGTGCTTGAGGCGAACG
>BFEA01000002.1:3550871-3561874 GCA_003427395.1 Chara braunii
AGAGAGAGAGAGAGAGAGAGAGAGAGAGAGAGAGAGAGAGAGAGAGAGAGAGAGAGAGAGAGAGAGAGAGAGAGAGAGAGAGAGAGAGAACGGAACTGACAGCAAGAGCAACAGAGTGAAAGAGAGAGTGAGAAAGGGGGAGTGGTGTATACAGATACACCATCATGTCACATCGGGGTCCAACCCACATACTACAAGACGTAATCAGTGCCTGCACTGTCAACATACAACAACACAAACATCACAAACTCTCCACGTGTACAGGGACGCCGGACCCGATTTCTGGCAGGTCACACTCCCCACCAACAGATGGAGCCAACACCTGGACCTACTTAAGCAGCTTAAGGTCCCCCGGGGCATGAAGCTTGTTTAAAACAAAAAAAAAAAAGTCCAGCAGGTGCTGCTTTCCGCCAACAGAGTTGGAGTCATCCCTACTGCAACCCTTAATCCAGGTGGCTCTCTCACAGCTCCTGGATAGAGGAGATCAGTGTGATGTTTTGTTATTAAACCACCAGTACCTCTCCCATATGTCGGCCGGGGGCAGTGTCAGAGGCCCGAAACGAAACACGGGCCGCCAATTCGATTTATCAATGGCGGGCCTTTGCCGCTTGGCTACCGTGTTACCCGGCGCGTCTTAGATTTCAAGCAGGGAAGGGTACTGGTGGTTTAAACCACCAGTACGTTTCTCAGCTATGTTTCCGGAGTTTGGGCTTGCTTGCTGCCGCAACTTTCGGGGCTCGGCTGCCTTGCAAAACGGCTGGCAGCCTGGCAGCGCCAGCGAAAAGAAGGCCCGCACCGGTTCGTTTTTCTTTGGCGCCTAGCCCATTTCCAGCACCGGGCAAAAGTGGCTCAGAAGTACTGGTGGTCTTAAAAAAGAAACGCAAAAAAAAAAAAGAAAAAAAAAAAAGAAAGGTTAGGTTTAGAAGCATGATAAGGTGGCTAGGATGTCAGGCCGAAGAAGACTGGATACTCCCAGTAAAGCTAGTCATTTTGATTGAAAAGCGATAGTACAGGCAGTTAAATCCCCTTCAGTTGGGAAGGCAATCAATGCTGGCCGGTGATTTCTCATTTGCAATCTTGTGGGGTACGGAAAGGGACCTTCAGCAAAGCATTGTTTTTATGGGACGCTCGATTTTTCCAGCAGGTGCAGCAGTCCGAGGGCAATTATTGGCAATTGTGCCGATGGGGCCTGTTGAGATTAGTGCATAGCAGCTATGGAGGTGATGGCTCAAAGGAAGTAAGCTTTTTTTTTCTTTTTTTTCTTTTTTTTCTTTTTTTTTTTAAACAATCCCATCAGTGCTAACGACGGTGTTGCAAACGTCGTTAGCACCTAGGGCTAGGCTCCATCTATTGGTGGGGAGCAGCACCTGCTGGAAAACGGGTCCAGCGTCCCTGATGAATGTGATACAGTTTGAGAATTAACAACACAAATCTGGGACAGGTCCTGCCAGCATTGATTGCCCTGGTATCCAGGGGATTGACTGAGCACGAGGTACTGAGGGGGGAGAACCTCTTCACCGAGAAACCGGCGCCAGATACCTGCAGCTGTATTCTAGCTCCTCCCACCCCCTACCCTTTTGTTTTGATACAGATTGATACAGAATGATGCTAGGACGGAGAATGGGATGATGTCTTGAAGGTGCCTGCCAGCATTGATTGCTCTGGAAGACAGAGGATTGACTGAGCAGGTGTGCATACGACCAAAGCCGTGGAAAATCCAACCACACAGCCACGTGACTCTTGACTGAGGGGTGGTCCTCTTCTCCCTTTCCCACCTTGTGCCTGGTCATGGGGACGGGAGGAGCCACTGGGGGGCACCAGTGGTTATTCCTGCCSTCTCCCTGCCTTTCCCGCCCTTCAACACTGTCCTCCCTCAGTCACCCCACTGGTAGCGTAATGGAAGCAAAATGGAAACAGGACTGAAACAGGACTGCAATTAGAATCTTGAATAGATCTTGAAGGAAATCCAAAATGASTGAAATGACAAATGCACCGAATATGCCCTGGCTAGAAGGCAGGAGAGCCACCCTCCTTACCTATCACCTAATGTCACCTACTGTGTACTGCCCTCGATCCTCTTTTCTGCCCAACCCTCATGCTGCCAAACTTGACTGCAGCCGAATCAGGCAAAAAACTCAGACAAAGCAGACGAGCCAGAGCAGGGGAAAGGGAAGCARGGAAACAGGGTAAGAAAAAGGGACCCGGGTGGAGACAGGCTGAGACACAGGCAAGCAGACTAGCCAGAACAGAAGAGAAGGAGGAAAACAGATGGGAGAAGACGGCAGGGATAAGCAGGACGTCCGGGACGTGTTGGTCAGCAGATTTCCAACGCGTATGGGTGGGGAGGGAACGGGTCTGAGAACTTTTCCGCAGGTCGCATAGGGCAACTGGGGTACACTGTCAGCCAATCCTTAAATGTCATTCGATAGTCTCTAGGCACCGGCTCTCGGGGGACGCCCTCCTCTCCCCCTTCTCCCTCCCAAGGTCCTGACCAGCGTATTTCTGCTACCCAGCCCTCCCGATCCCCACCCAACCACTCCCTAGAGAACTGTAGGAGCCGTTCGCGGATGTCAGTGACTCTGTGGAGGCTGTCTAATGTTTGCTTCAGTGTTTTCCATCTGTGGGAGAGCTCCATTTGAAAATGCTCTTTGAGTTGTTCCCTCCTTTCTTCGCCCTCTACCCTTACGTGCTCTAAAGTCAGTGCGCATCGTTGCCACCACAGGATCCACAAAATCGTTCGTCGGGCCAGGTGGAACATATTTAGTACGAAGATGTCATCTAGGAAGGGTGGGTAATGTCCCAATAAGATGGCCCGCCAATCCCACGGCCATGGTCACCCGGGGACTATCTGTTGCCACACTCTATCCCACCACCTCCAGGTAAGAACAGCAGCAGGGCATTGTAGAAAAATATGCTCTATTGTTTCTGCTCTCTTTTTACCCGGGAAGCCCTGCTGGCATCGGTCACACCAAGGGAGCGCTCGGCCCTGCTGTTCTAACTGTGTGTGATCTATCAACCAATTGCTGGTGGGGAGGCACCGATGCAGGATCTGCCACTGCAATGATGTGATTTTCGCGGGTTTACATTTAATATCCCGGAACCATCTATGTTGAGGTGCCTTTGCCAGCGATCGACCACTGTGTCCTTTAGACATCGTTTAATTCTTAGCATGTTGTACGCTGTTTTGGCAGTGAGGCCGGGCAAGGTTTTGGGTTTGGGCTGCCTTAGATGGGGTCGTGGATCGGGGTTCCACACCCATTCCCAAGGGTCAATGGGGAGGGCCTCTATAGCTATCTCAGAAAAGAATGCCCGCCTGTTCCCCCCGACCTCTAGCACCCGAATTCTGTGTAATCTATCCTTCTGGACCCATTGGAAGGGAGTGCTGCTTCCTGTCAGTCTTCCATTCCTTTCTTCGCTATACCATTCGATCAGCACCTCCTGCGAGCGGACCATGTGGATAAGGCCGACCTTGTTCCCCCTCCCTTCCTTGGCCACCCAGTCCCCTTCCATCAGCACCCTTCCTTTGCGCAGGATGGGCCTCCAGCCCACCGGGAGAGCCTCCGTTATTTCTTCAAATGCAGTCTTTACATTATGGCAATACCGTCGTTCCTCCCTCATACTCTCCGGGCTCTTCCAGTCTTTCTTTTCTTCATCCCAGAGGTCGCCTACTTTTGTCACCCCATTCTTCACCCATCCTTTCCATGGGGAGTTAGAGCTGCAAAAAATCTGGCTCTGTTCGTTAGTGATCCAACGATTCCCGAAGAGGGGTTGTCGTGCCACTTCTTCCCATCGCACGGGAGGTGGTCGATTAGGGGGGGGAAGCTTCCTCCAAATTTTTAACAGGTGGAGCCAGAAGTCGTCCCTTCGCCCTTCCCTTCCCCGGGGACGCCGTGGAATCCTCCAATAGCGGTCGTCTGACCATTGGAGAGGGTGGATGGTAGGGGGGCCTCAGGGGCAAGACGTGCAATTTGTTCTAAAGCGAGCGGCCTCCACACTGAAGGATTGTCAAAGATCAAACGTAAGACCCATTGTAGACTGAGGGCTTGGGATTGGCTAAGAGGGTCTAGAATACCCAGACCGCCCTTTGCCTTAGGTTATATAACTGAGTCCCACGCCACTCTGCTTATCGCATGGGGATTTTCGCTGTCTCCTCTCCATAAGTAGGCTGCCACCTTCCTCTTCAGGGCTTTCTGGGCGGCTGGGCTCAGCGGCCAGAGGACCGATTTGTACCACAGGGTGGCTAACACTACATNTTCCTCTTCAGGGCTTTCTGGGCGGCTGGGCTCAGCGGCCAGAGGACCGATTTGTACCACAGGGTGGCTAACACTACATTGTTGATAATCAAGGCACGTCCGAAGAGGGATGTGTGCTGGTGGTTCCATTGCGAGAGTTTAGCAAATGCAGGGCTTGATAACCATCCATCATTCCCGGGGGGTTTGCCTAAAGCTGTCATCTTGACTCCCAAGATTCGAATGGGGGTTTCCGGGTCTGCCCAGGAGACCTGGTGCCCCTCCGGCGGGCGGCCCCCTTGATGATGGAGCCACCATCCTATTGTTTTCTGTCCCCAATTGATGGCCATGTCAGAGAGGGTGCCGAAAAGATCCATGAGTCTATGAATTGCCTCCATATTCTGATGCGTGGCATTGGCCAAAATTGTGAGATCGTCGGCGAACAACGAGCAGATCGGAACTGCTTCCTCAGGGATGCCGGAGATCTCAATTCTCGTTATGTCCTTGCTCTGACGGAGGTTGGCAGCTAGCGCTTCCATAATAATAATAAACAGGAAGGGGGCGATGGGGTCCCCTTGTCGTACTGAACGTTGTAACCTTATCACTGGGGCTAGCGACCCGTTGATCTGAACGCTCGTAGTAGCGTTCTGATGTAAGATACGTACCCACCGTCGAAAGCTGATTCCAAAATTTAAACGAGCCAGACATTTGTCTAGAAATAGCCAATCCACGTGGTCATAGGCTTTTTCGAAATCAATGAAGATGAGAGCGGCATTACTTTTGGACTGATGTGCCAAGCTGATCACCTCATTGATCAAGAGTATGTTTTCTTGTATGTTCCGATTACGCATAAAGCCGGTTTGGGCCGGGTGAATGATGTCTTCCATTATTTCTATCATTCGGTTGGCCAGAGCCTTTAACAGCATCTTGTATACTACCGTCAAGAGTGTGATGGGTCGGTAGTTCTTCATGTTCATTTTATCTCCTTTTTTGTGAAGCAGAGTGAGTACCCCTGCCCTACCAGTTCCCCCAACTCTCCCGAATCCCATACTGCCCTATAGAAGTTCATCAAGTCTTCGCTTAGGAGGGGCCACATGTCCTCCCAAAATTCTTTGGGGAAGCCATCTAGGCCTGGGGTTTTCTCTTCCTCCATTTGCATAAGTGTCATCCAGATTTCTTCTTTGGAGATCGGCCGGTCCAAATGATCTTTTTGTGACGAGGAGAGGTGACCCTCGATTGGGCGTAAAAAGTCGTCTATCGCTTTTAGTCGGTCGTCCTCCGGCTGTGGGGGGATGTGAGAGGAGAAGAGATCTTTTTAAAAAGTTCTAGCAATCTTTACGCAATGTGCTGTAGTGGTGGCTAAGTCGTCGGAGACAGGATCGATCAGAGCTTCGATGGTGGTTCGGTGGGCTTTTAAAGAAGCTAGACTGAAGAAGTAAGAGTCCATGGTCCCTTCGGTTGACCACTTTGCTAATTTGCCTCGAATTCWAATTCCTTGCCAGCGGTGTTGTGCTAATACAAGTAGTTGGTCCTGCAAGMTTTKAATCTYCGGRATATGTTCATTGGAGTTGTCCTGGTTAACCAGGATGTGAAGTCTTTTATGAACCTCCATTTCTTGTGCGTGTCTTCTGTTTGCCAATAGTTTCGAGAAGTCCTTACATTTTTTGGCTAGGAAGAAGAGCCCGTTGGTGAACCAACGCACTTCTGAGTCAAAGGAGGGTTTCTGGTCCCTCCAAAAAGACCAGACGTCACGAACGTATGYGYRGAATGATTCGTCTTTGAGAAGGGAAGTATTGAGCTTGTAGTATCCGGGGCCTTGATCTGGGCGCTTCCGGAAGGAAAAAATAGCCCCGCATGTACAGTGGTCTAGRCCARGGTGGGGGCTTTGTGGGAGGATAGTGGATAGTTGCAAGGCATTCTGAATTTCCTGCGAAAGCAGGATCAGATCKATGCGCGATTTTGAATGCCTAAACTGGTCGTTGGTACGGTGGCAGGTGTAAGTTTTGGCGGTTGGGTGTAGGMGGCGAAAAGCGTCCACCAGGCTCAGGGACTCRCAAAGATCTGCCATTATGCGCTCGTMCTCTTCTACATAATGTGGGCAGGGGTCACGGGATCCCCATCGGTCCTTTTCCCGGTCTSGAGCCGCGTTGAAATCTCCAGCGRTGATCAGTGGGATGCCTTGAGGGGCCATGGACTGGAGGTGAGCAAAGAAAGTGGCCCGCTCTGCAGTCGTATTGGGGGCGTAGATGCACAAAATGSTGATCAGTTCTAATTCTAACATGCCGAGGATCGATACCCACCTCCCCTGCTCCTCATCTGCCACCCAATGAACCACCTCTAATCGTGACCCAGGCGGGATCCAGATGGCCACCCCTGCTGATCCTGGTGATTTTGCGTGCGCTCTAAAGGCCTGGTGATGCCAAATTGAATTATGTGTTCGGTGGTGTTCCGGTTTGTCCATTAGGTGAGTTTCCTGAATGCAAATGACATCTGGCCATGTCCTTCCCCCCACACCTTTCAGCTGATCCCAAACGGCTTGGCGTTTCGAGGGATTGAAAGAGGCCAGTCCATTCACGTTCAGGGTCCTAAGGTCGAGGTCCGCGTTACGGAGGCAGTGCTTCCACTGAGGATTTCTACAGTATAGGATCTCTATTTCGTTCATACTGGCTGCCTTGGTTTCTCTACCTAGATACGCGTCCATGACTTGGCGGACCAGTCGGTTGTGCACAGCAATCCATATCGAAGGACCTTTGATAAACAGGTTAAGAGGTCTTCTTGTGACAAAAAGGCATTGGCAATGACGTGCTGGAGGGGTAGCTCCATCAGTGCTCCGTGGCCGAACCACTTTAAGTTGGAGTCCTTGTCCTCCTCGAATAGGACGTACAGGTCTGTTGTGGCCACCCTTATCAAGCCCTCGAATTGAGGGAGGGTTGCTAGCACGCCTRCTGGGTAATGTTGTCTTAGAAAGKGGTCGGYCTTTTTCTTGAAATCACTGGCCCGTGGGCCCGGKAGAGACCAGATGTTGTAGAAGCCCCATCCWGGCAGCGTGTAACCTCCGTGCACCGGAGAGAGGCCGATCTCCATCCTATCGTCTGCATGTCTCAGCGGAATGACTGCCACCCCATCTTTTTGGAGTAGGTTCTTCTCGTATTGCCCTGTTTCCACCATGTATCTGAGTTTTTTGTGGCGGGRTAGGYTGGTATGGGGTTGCTCGCCTCCACCCTCTTCCTGGGAGGGTTGTTGTTGCACAGGGGGGTGGAAGTGTTGGGCGGCCAGGTGGCGGATCCGCTGGAAGACTTCAGCCCAGGTAGTATGCGGAGGAGACCCTTCTTCCAGGGCACGACGCAGGGTTGGGCTCTTATCGAGTAAGGGGAAGAGTTGAGTGTAGGAGTTGTCCCAAAAGTCCCACGTGGCGCCTGGATATTGGGCTCTAAAGCCGTCTATCAGCCAATCGGCAATAGTCCTAAGTTTGAGCTTCATGTCCATGTCAGCCAGGGGGGCGTTGGTGTCCCCCTGTTGATCTATGTCCATTGCCGTCACGTCCGGGGGAGGGGGGAGAGGGACTGCAGGCGCCTCGATATCCATTGGCTGAGGCCCGAAAGCCCCTTCTAGGTAGTCCCTTGGGGAGGTTTCTTCCTGAGTAGATGAATCCTTTTGCTCCCTGGCCCCCTTCCTTACCTCATCCCGTGACCCTTGGATATTTGTTTGCTGCTGTTGCTGTCCCTTCCCATCAGACGGTTGTTTGCYWGRGGGATCGRCTGKTGGGAGAGWTATTTTTATCTGTGTTCCCCTTGGCGGTGCCTGGAAGTATGTGGCAGAGATCTTGAACAGTCTTTGTAAAATCTCAGGCCACTGCTGTGGGCCGGTGGGACCCTGCTCCAGAATGGTTTGCACCGTCAAACTACCCTCGAGGGCATCTTTCAGTTGTGCGTGGGCCTGAGGCCAAAAATCCGACGGGGCCTCCTTGTGCTGGGATTGCAGTCCTGCCATAATCCATTCTGCAATCTTGAGTGTAAAGAGGGCGGGGATCTGAGTGCTATCAATTGGCGTTAAGTTGTCCCCGCCCTCCCCACTCCATTCCAACAGGTTCGCATACGGATCCTTTGTGAGTATGCAAGGCTGGGTGCAATTGGCGGGCTGCGAACTGTTTTCCTTTCCGCTTTTCTGAATTTGATGAGGCCGACTCACCATTTGGGACGTGGCTGCTGAAGACGCCACCTCTCGTCCCTCTGGTCCTCCGGATTCTACTGCTGAAGACACCACCTCCCGTCCCTCTGGCCCTCCGGATTCCACTGCCGAGGTGGCTTCCTTGTCATTTGACTCTATTTCTTCTAAAGCTTTTGCTGCTTTTGCTGCTTCTTTGTTCTGATTAATTGGCGGTAGTTTTTTCCCGTGCTTTCCTTTCCGTGGAGCAGTTTGTTGCAACAGGCTCCCCTGATCCTTCAGGTACCCTTCCGGGGTTGGACCTAGCTGCCTCCCTCCTTGCTTATCTTGCTCTGTCGGGCCTCGTGGCTCTCGGGGGGAGGTGGAGACCTCCTTTGAGTGCAGGTGAGACTCCACCGTCTTAGGAGGAGTCCAGGTAGGAGACCTCCTTTGAGTGCAGGAGACTCCACCGGATGGTGAGAGCATGATGGATCAGTGTAAAGGTGGCCATAAGCTTGGCACTTGAAGCACCAAGGTCGAAGCTTGTCGGCTGTATGAATTTTGTAATCTTTGTCTCCCACCCAAAAGGGGATGATGTCATCCACCGAGAAGGGGAGCTCGTGAGGAAGGTCTATTGCAAGCATGAGGTAGTCGTCCCTTCTGGCGACATGGGGGGGGAGAGGATCGATGAAGTCAATGATGTCGTACTTTTCCCCGAAATCCTGCACAAAGGCTGCTTGGATTTCGATTAGGATGTGCCGAGATTCAACCCAGAAGTTGTCAGACATCATTTTCTCTCTTCTTTCCTCTGGACGCTGTCGTTTGGGGGGAGACCATGGATAGATGCGCACCTCTGACCTTTCACAGCGTATCGCTCTCCATCGATCCATCGTTAGTTTATCCGCCTCATGTCTACAGATAACAGTGATTGTGGTGGATGAGATGGGTTGGAGAAGAAACAGATCATGTGCCTCCTCCATATTTCCTTTGAGAGAACCCAGTCGCTTCCGTATCCATGCTACTTTGTCATTGGTGGATTTGAAAGCGGCGTCGTCGTGGAAGACCCAATTGTTGGCGTGGCGTATGTATAGATCATTCCTGTCCCTGACCTTGTCTGCGGGGAGGGATTTGATCAGCGAGGATTTCCCTTTTATATTGATCACTTTGGGCTCAGATGGGGTCAGGAGTTTTGTTAGGAAGAAGGCCCCTGCTGAGGACAAGTTATCTAATGGGATCTTCCACTCCCGCCCTTCCCCCTCTCCTGTCCGTTTGATTGCGATCGAATGGCCCACGTTCGGTCTGCGCAAGCGTTCAGCCCATGTGGGGGGAGGAGAGGGGAGGGTGTGGGAGGTGGGGGCTAGGGGAACCGCTGACCCCTGTGGCTGTTGGGCGGCTGAAATGGTTTCCTTTATTACTTTGGAGGCCTCGCCCAACAGTCTACCCGCTGCGTGTTGCCTCATCGCCCCCCGGTATAGCAGTGTGGAGTCAAGCTTTTTCTGCACCCTTTGATACTTGAAACCTGACTTCGGGTTGCTTCTAGGCTTCATGGATCTGTCGTGCTGGTTCCTCCCCCTCGCGTTTCCGGGGGTGGATTGTTAGTATCAGTCGACGTGAAGTGATGTGGAGTGCGCAGGAGGAGTCAGGCCAGGGGGCACAGTCTGATGATCCGGTGAGGGAATCACGATGAGGGACGAAGGTTACGAGTGGGGACTGAGTCCAGGTGATAGGGGAAGTCGCTGTGCAGACAGGGAAGATCTGGGCAGAGCGGATGATGAGCTGGCAGAGCCGGAAATGAGATTGGGGAAGCTGCGCGGGGGGGCCAGACACCAGGAAAACAAGCCAGTCTGACCCGAGAAGGCCGAATGATGAGCTGGCAAGGAGGGCGAGGAGGGAGGGCAAGGGGCAGGGGGGGGAAAGGCGGGGTCAGGTGAGAGGGATGGAGGGGACACGATCGCAGGGTAGCAACGGAGCTGATTGATTGGAATTGAGTGGGCGCCGGGGAGGAGAGACGATCCAAGGAGCACAGAGGAGCGGGGGACGGGACGGGATCTGGGTCGGGAGACCAATCACCAGGAAAAGCGGCCAATCTAACCCGAGGAGGCCGAGTGTTGAGCTGGCAGGGAGGGCAAGAAGGCAGGGCCAGGTGGCAGCGGGATGATTATTCGGGGTTGAGGGCGAGGTAAAAGGGAAGGCGGAGGTTGAGGGGATCTTAGGAGGCCGGGCCAGGGGGTGAAGGGTGAGATCAGATGGATCTGATCGTTGACGGGGCAAGTCAGAGGGGCGACGAGGAATCAGGGGCAGAGAGGTGAGATCGGGGGGAGGGCAGTCGAGGGTGAGATCGGGGGAAGACAGTGATGTGGGGGGAGCCGGGTCGGAGGGGGGGCAGGTGGCCGGGAGGGAGGAGGCTGAACCCGGGGAAGGGGGGTCGGCGGGGGGGGTCGGGGCCGGGGGGGGGGGGGGGGGGAGGTGGCCGGGTGAACACGGGGAGGCGGAGTTGCTCGGGGAGACGACGACAGGATGTGCAATCTGCTCGGCGAAGGGGGGAGGTCGGGGGGGGGAAAGTGAGATCAGATGGATTTGATCGTCGACGGGGCAAGTCAGAGGGGCGACGGGGAATCAGGGGCAGAGAGG
>BFEA01000002.1:3603241-3618728 GCA_003427395.1 Chara braunii
GAAAAAAAAATAAAAACTCCTTACCGTGCGGCCACGGGCTGGGACCACCGTGGATGTGACGCCAGCGCACTTTTTGAAGTCGGGGTGTGAGGTTACTGCCCATTACTGTTATCTTTGCCTTTTCCAACTCCGGCCATTTTTTCATTGCCCATTAGTGTTTTTTTTGCCTTTACAGTTTGAAAGTGTGGTACTACCGCACTTGTTTCAAAAAAAAGAAGGACAGTAAACTGTTAGTAGTGCAGTTTAAGTACTGAGTTCAGTGTTTGTTTCATTGCTTCCATAAGTTTGGATAGAGTTACATTGTGGCAGGGTTGGAGGTTAAGGGTCTCGCCACACCACTCTTGAAATGTGAAAAAGACAAAAATGTGGCCGGGTGTATCTGGCCATGCTCTAGCAGGAAGTCCATCCCGGCCATGCTCTAGCAGGAAGTTCATTCTCATTTTGCACATTTCGAGAGTGGTGTGGCGATGCCCTTATTCTGAATTGGTAGGTAAGTTGATGGAAAGTCTGTAGCAGACTTCCCGCAGGTGCAAACCTGTAAGCTAAGCTGGCTGACGCTGTCAGTAATCCGGGTCGAATTGTGAGGTTCCCCGCCTCCCCAGTGATTTATAAGCCTCACTGCACTACGCTAGACACATGAAAAATTTCAAGAGCACGTCTAGCGCTGTCAGACTCCTGGATTGGCATCAAGTGCTGTCGTTGCTGCACTTACTCCGGACTCTCGACTCTTGAGAGCATTCTTGACTGTTGGACAGACACTACACAACAGGGCAGACGATTTGTCCAACAAGACTGGAGGCCAACTCTTGAATTTGCAAACCGCAGGAAGGGTCCAGTTGGCCTCTTTTGAAAAAAACACCCCTGCAGGTGGGAACTGTGGAAGCTTCAAGAGCTCGTCCGCGCCGGACCAAGAGCACTTTTCCACAGTCAGTGCAGCAATGATTCACTCTCGACATTTTTGAGAGCAAGAGTGAATCTGACAGCTCTTGAATGGAAATTCAGGAAGCGGCATCAAGAGTTAGGGGATGGCCACAAATGTGCAAAATGAGAATGAACTTCCGGCTAGAACATGGCCAGATGCACCCGACACATTGTTGTCTTTTCCACATTTTGAGAGTGATGTGGCGAGGCCCCTAGTGCAGCCGTGATGAACTGTTGATTTCTCAATATTCAAGAGTCGTGCAGCGAGGCCCTATATTTTTTATTTTATTTTCACAAAAGCTGCCTTCTCCTCATGGGCCGTATATTTTTCTCTCACCTCACACATCTTTTAACTGGCGTTCTGCCATGTCATCATGGAACATATCTTTCTTTTCACTACCTACCACTACTCCTAAGGCTATACAGGGGACCCCTGCAAGCATAGCTTTCTACCTCTCTTCGGCGAAGAGAGTGTTTGCCCCTTTGCCCTAGCGTGTTAGGGTGCAGGGTTGGGGCCGCTGGCGGGGGCCCAGCTAACACAAGGACCGAACATTGATAGAGTACAAAAAAAAAAACGAAAAAAAAAAAGATGATGGCTTCCTTGCTTTCTCCCCTCCCCCCCGCCCCTTCCTCCAAAAAAAAAAAGGCCCTTCCCCATGGCCCGCCAGGCCGCTGACCCAACCATGATCTGCTGCTTTTGCCACTTTCCGTGCCTCGTGCGACTGGCCCAACCATCAAATTTTAGCTATTTTGCCATAGAAGGCCCTACCGGTAGCGTGAGTAGGCCCTAAGCATGGGGCTCAAGGCCGGCGCCGCAAAACGGAAAAGGGCACGGAAATGTGCTGATTGCGAGTTAGACACGTGGCAAGAGGCGGGGACTGGATTGAGGCCGCCGCGTTGGCGGGCCCAGAGTGCAGTTATGCCGTGCCACGAAGTACTCCGTGCAGGGGATACACCGCAATCGCCTACTATATCTGCAGGCAGCCCGAAAGCACCACACCGTCGCCGGCGCTCCGCGAGGGGCCGACAATTTTTTTTTTTTTTAGGGCTTGAACCTCCGACCTTGTGGTTAACACACACTCAGACCGTCGGATGAACACCGGGAATATATAATATTAATAATCCAGTCCAGCCGATGCGCCGCTGGAGACGTATCAGTCGACGTCTCTGAGGTTACTACTACAACAGCGAGACGTTCTCGGCCATTTCCCGAGTCAGGTGAAGGAGTTTCTGCTCAGTTCAAGGAGGGGAGGGTTTGTTTGGAGGCTCGAGTTGTCTCTCTTCTGCACGCCGACGACGTGGCGGTCAGACCACAGCGGTCGAAGTTTGCTTCTGCCGACAGCTGTACTTTCTATTCGTCGCATACAGGCGACGACAAGGGGTGATCTTTTCAACTCCTAGGCGGATGCAAGGACTCGTTGAAGACGCGAAAAGTGCGGGCATAGCTGATTGAATATCCCCGAAGCGGTCGAAGCGCTCGAAGCGGTCGGGTCAATCAATTGTCCGCTGTCTGTCGCCAAACAAAGCACTGATTTTCGTCGAATTTGCACTCGGGAGGCGGCCGAGCAATCTCGGCATGCTGGTTGACCATCATGTAAATCGGGTCGTAATCATGCTCTAGCTATCCGCTTCACCGCGGGTTTCTCCTTGACTATGGTTTAAACCGGAAATTAGCACGCTCACCTTTTTTTCCCACCTCAGTACTCGCCCGCGCGGGACACGAGAGAGACAGAGAGAGAGAGAGAGAGAGAGAGAGAGAGAGAGAGAGAGAGAGAGAGGGGTGTTGAAAACGGTTGGTGGCCTTGTCGTCGGCACTTGGTTTGTTGATTGATTGATTGGTAGACCGATCGATCAGTCAGTGCATTTTTTCGTGGCAAGCAGCATTTTTTTATTTTAATCGATTATTGATACCATCCGCCCAGTCATTTCGACGTCTGATCGGAATTCGTTCGCTTTCCGTATTTCCAGACAACATGGCTCTGCAAGAGGAAACGGCGCAACTTGAGGAGTGTTTGAGTCGTCTTCGCGCGTGCGTGTCCGGCGGCGAGGCCGCCAGCCTTGTATCGGAGCTCGAAGCACGCACGAAGAGGTTGATAGGGAAGCTCCCCCCGATAGGGTCGGGATCTCCTTCGGTTTCCCCTTCTGACGCTCCCCCGTCTGCGCCTGTGGCTCGCGCGAAGCTCGCTGTCATGAGTGCGGAGGTGGTTGACAGTAATCCTTATAGTAGACTCATGGCTCTCAAGCGTATGGGAATTGTGAAGAACTATGAACGCATCCGCGATTGTACCGTTGCTGTTGTCGGGATGGGGGGCGTCGGCAGCGTCGCCGCCGAGATGCTGACGCGCTGTGGTGTCGGTCGTCTTCTTCTCTTCGACTATGATTACGTCGAGCTGGCGAATATGAACCGCCTCTTCTTCAGGCCTGATCACGCTGGTATGACGAAGACGGACGCCGCTGTCCAGATTCTCTCGCAGATCAACCCTGACGTGGCTCTCGAGAGTTACACGGGCAACATCACCACGGTCGATGGGTTTGATAGGTTTGTCAAGAGTCTGATTGGCGCTAGTACTGGTACTGGTCCGGCCGCTGCCGACGGGGCAAACGTCATGCCCAGCAAAGGGAGCAGCAGGGTTGACCTGGTGTTGAGCTGTGTCGACAATTTCGAGGCGCGGATGGTCATCAATCAGGCGTGTAATGAGCTCAATCAAGTGTGGATGGAGTCCGGGGTATCTGAAGATGCCGTGTCTGGCCACATTCAGATGCTGATACCAGGAGAGACGGCGTGCTTTGAGTGCGCTCCACCGCTCGTTGTCGCCTCAGGAATTGATGAGCGCACGCTGAAGCGCGAGGGCGTCTGCGCCGCCTCTCTTCCGACGACCATGGGTGTTGTCTCAGGTCTTCTCGTGCAAAATGCGTTGAAGTATATGCTAGACTTTGGGCATGTGTCGAGATACCTTGGGTACAACGTGCTGAAGGACTTCTTCCCGACGATGGAGATGAAACCTAATCCGCACTGTGCGAATCAGGCTTGTAGGGAGAGGCAGCGGGAATTCGAGGATGGCAGGGCAATACGAGAGCAGGAGGCGAGGGAGAGGGATGCTATCGCTGCGAAAATCACGGCGGAAGAGGCGGCTAAACCCTTGCATGAAGACAATGAATGGGGAATAAGTCTTGTGGAGGACGATGGCGAGAATGGGACCGCCGTCGCCGATGTCGGCGAGACGGTCGGTTCCGCGAACAAGCAATCTGTCTCCCTTTCTTTCAAGGAAGCTCTCCCCGACGGCTTGATGCGCGCCCTCCCCGAAGCCCATGTTGTGCCGGAGAGCGAGTTATCAGATGTGGCCATCGATGCAGTCGACCTTGATCTTGAAGATCTGGAGAGACAGCTGCAAGCTCTTAATGCGCCGTCGTGATTTTTGCCTATGGCACCTTTCTCTCCGCTTCCGTGAGGGCCGTGCTTGGAAAACCCAGACACACACACACACACACACACAGAGAGAGAGAGAGAGAGAGAGAGAGAGAGAGAGAGAGAGAGAGAGAGAGAGAGAGAGAGAGAGAGAGCTGCAAGCTATCAATCTATCAATGCGGCGTCGTGATTTGCGTATGGCACCTATTTCTCCGATTCCATCAGGGCCGTGTTTGGAAAACACACACACACACACAGACACACACACACAGANAGAGAGAGAGAGAGAGAGAGAGAGAGAGAGAGAGAGAGAGAGAGAGAGGTTTGGTAGGATTATCAAAAAAGAGATAATTGCCTGTGCGAAATTCCTAGCGCGCTGGTGAAAGGGTCGCTTTAAGAAAAGCGGGATACAAATACAAAAATCAATATAGGCTTTTTGTCTTTCTCTGACGGATGGTGTTCCAAGTGGACGATGTGGAGTGGACCATCCGTCTCTGCTGGGAGCGGTGAAATGGTCATGAAACCCAACGCCATGGGAGAAAGTAGGCCTGGAGAGGCCAAAGGAGTTTTGGAGAATTGGGAGCTGTAGGGAGGGAAGGCAGGGGGGTAGGGTGCCTTCGAATGAACAGTTAGTAGTAGCGATGAGCGAGAGAAGAGGGAGTGACGAAGGAGTGACAAAGTGAGGAAGTTGACACAGATGAGCTTAGGAGGTGAGTTGGTGATGTGGGCGGATTTTGAAATTCTTAGTGTCCTTTTTTTTTATCTTGATGTTGCCTTCGATTGATCTTTTGCGCGTTCTTTGTGCGCGGTTTCTCGCGTTTTTCATGGTGGTCAAAAATTTTCGTTTGCGATTGCCGTTGATCGATTTACACATTCTTTGGTGCGCACTGCGCTGTCGCATATCATGGGCAGCAGCCAGTTTCACGGACCCTGTGAACGCGTGCCACTTTGGCAGACACGCTGACACAGTCGTGCTTTTTTTGTGGAGTAGCGAGCATGAGAGAGAGAGAGAGAGAGAGAGAGAGAGAGAGAGAGAGAGAGAGAGAGAGAGAGGTTATACGTTCATGAGCCGGCCGGACGACAGAGCTGATCGGTTAAGTAATATCTGTCTTTTTTTTTTGTTTGTTTTTTTGTTGTGTCGTTTTCTCTCCGGTCGGATTTCTCGTTTTCCGGCCAAGAAAAGCGTCGTCGGTCGTCTTCGTGGGGTAAACGTCTCGTATTTATTTCGCATGATGAGAAGAAATGTGAATGATTGTTTTTCCAAAATAAAAAAAAGGAAAAAAAATATGAATGATTGTTTTGGATGCCTCGCGCGCTCTTATGAAGGGAATCCTGTAGATCGATTTTATTAGGGAACGGAATATTGGTTTATGTACTCATTTCTTGGGCAAACAAAAAAAAATTCCAACTTAAAGTTTGCAGTTGAATTCAGAACGTCAGTCTTCAGTCGGACTTTCTTTCTTTTTTTTTTTGTCTTTTTTTTTTTTCTAGTCTTCAGTCAGACTGGCAGCACTGTCAGTGCTCTCTCTCTCTCTCTCTCTCTCTCTCTCTCTCTCTCTCTCTCTCTCGCGGCAATGGGCAGCAGCGGCGGGCGGCACGTCGAAACGGCCGCATTGAAATTGCTCGGGCCTGTGTGAAACCCTCCACCCCCAAAACCTGAAGTGTCTTGTGTACCCCATTATTTTTCAAGGGGCGGCCACGACCCGAAAAACGTCCTGCGCCGCCCCTATATTTTTTTCGATTTTTGCACTGGGGTCCCCTTCATTTTTTTCGATTTTTGCGCTGTGGGCCTCCATCTGGACATAAGGAGCGGGCACGGGACACACCGGACAGTGGACACCGGACATGTATGTTGTTCCGGACTGTGTCCGGACGTCCGGTCGATGACCATGCTGGCTATCCCCCCCTCAACCAGAGATATCCTCGCAGAGAGTTCCAAGCTGGAAACCAACCCCTCTTCCGACCCCCTTTCTGATGTCAGATCTGAGCTCATCCTTTTCATTCTCTTTTCTGTCTTGAGATATCATCATTTCAACTGACCCACCGCAGGTAACTCAGAATCGCGGTATCTTACTCCCCCGCTTCCAGAGGAGTTGGAACTCTGGGCCTGGTCTGTATTTCAAGAGTTTAGAGGTGTACCAAGTGAGCGGATGCTGTTGAAGTGGCACTCTTGACTCCTGAGTACCTCTCTGTTGATTGAGTGGATGTGGATTGACTTACGATTGTCATAGGGAAACAGACCACCTTTTTTTTTTTTTTTTTTTTTTTTTTTTTTTTTAATAAGACCACCTATTTTAGTAGTAGGCCCAAGGGCAGAGTCAAATGACAGCTGAGGAAGAAATATTATTTGGCAATCTGCGAAAGGTTGAAGCGGTTTCCCAGCCCTCTTTAAGGGCCATGTCATCCATCCTAAGCCAGCCAACAGTCCGTCCCCTCAGCTTGGGGGTTTGAGCAATCAATGCGGGAGGAACTGCAATCTCTGTTCCTTTCTCAGGATCTGCATTTTATCTCCTTATCTGAGGTTGGACCTGGCTTCCCGCACCTGCGGCTGGTGCTTGCCGTGAATAGTTTGCACTCGTCAAAAAGTGGTAGACTCTCTGTCAGAGGGGGGTTCGTGCCACCCACTTATGCACAGTATATAACATCTGATATTTGTAAATTGTATGCATAAGATGATAAGAAGCAAAAGTTAAGCTGGCAATCAAGTCAGGGGTTGAGGAGGTCTGCAATTGACATGGCTGTAGTATCTTCGGTTCAAGTAGGGGCCACTGGTTCTGGGTGTCGTCCATCGGGTGCATCTCCTCGTCAGTAGATGGGCCGCAGAAAGACAGAGACAGAGCTGGCCTGATGCCTCCCTTGGGGCTGCAGGCAGATGAAAAAAATCAGGGTTTATCTCTGACAAGCGGAAGATCAGAAATGTAGAGAATGGGTACTTCAGGACATGGGTTAAAATGAGAATCATACACAGAGAGAAGATTAGCATGGCCCCTGCACAAGGGATGACTCGCATAAATCAAGAAATGGTCCAAAAAAGAAAAAAGAAAAAAGAAAAAAGAAGAAGAAGTAGAAAGTGGGGCTAATGTCAGACCTCAGTGGTGCGATGTCCCTGCATGGAAGCACCAATGAAGTCGCAAATCTGTCCATCTGACCAGATTTATGCCATATTTTTTTAATTTTTTTTTTAAAAATTTGCCAATTTGGACCATTTCTCAATGTATGCATGTGTCATCCTTGCACAGGAACCATGCTAATCTTCTCTCTCTGTATGATTCCCATTTTAACGGATGTCCCGAAGGACAGATTTATGCAAGATTTATGCTAGCGTAGTGCAAACATCTCACTACTACGGTCTTCACCCGAATNGGATGTCCCGAAGGACAGATTTATGCAAGATTTATGCTAGCGTAGTGCAAACATCTCACTACTACGGTCTTCACCCGAATAGAATGCCTGGTCATCACCGCTGCATCTGGACCGAAAGTTGTGCCAAATACAGCTATAATGACCGGGTGTTCTATTCGGGTGAAGATGGCAGTCAGTTCTGACTCCTGAACCTTCTCCCAAACCGACTAGTCGAATGGAATAATTGGAATTGGATCATGGCAAAGGAAGAAACTTGAACTGCCCGTCCTTACTCCTGCTTCCACATCCGGTGCCCATCCACACAGCCTACGACTCCTCCCTCCCCCCCTCCTTCCATTTTCTCCCCTGCCACTTTCTATTCTCCCCCCCCTCCCTCTCACCCCCTCCTTTCCAGTTCTCCCCTTTTTACCCTCTCTCATTGTGCAAGATCGCCTTCTGTAGGCGGGCAGGACCACTGCCTGACAATGTGAACAGGAATGACAGGAATGATAGAGTAACAGTGCTTCCGCAGTGACAGGAATGATAGAGTAACAGTGCTTCTGCAGTGAGGAGACGAGTGGCACACATACACACACACAATCAAGACTTGCGGGGCCGGCGACGAGGGGGGCAGCCCTGTGCTAGCTCCTAGCACTGTGAATATGCTGATGACACACGGCGACAGCACTGCCCTAGCTCCTACACTAGCAGTGTGAAAAACCAGATGATACATGGTGATGAGCAGTGCGTGTGCACCTAGCCCTCCCGCACTCGTGATGAGCAGTGCGTGTGCTGGCTCAGCTGATGACGGCTGTGCACTTGCGTGCATTCAGAGGCACGCGGTGGCTATGGTGGAAGGAACCGCTGGGTTGGCTATGGCGGAAGGAACCGCTGGGTTGGCTATGGCCGAAGGAACCGATGGTGACAGTGATGAAACGAAGGTGAGGAGGAGGAAAATGAGATCATTGGATTCCTCTTTACCCTCGTGACAAGGTGTGTTCGTGAGCAGGGGAGACTGAGGAGCACACAGTGTGATAATAGAGCAGAACAGAACGACATCAGCGTGCTAACCATATGGATATGGTTGAAGAGTTGGTGTGGCAGATACTTCCCTGAAGCTTCGGCAGCCTATACAGAACACGAACGATGACTACTGTGATGACGACAACAGCAACAGCGACTGGTATGACAATTAGCACGAAGAAGTTCGCAAAAAAGGGCTGGTCAGTATCTTAGCTGCCTATCTTTTCAAGGATGCCAGCTATCCCGATACACATCTCGGCAGGGAGATGGTGATGGACGTGCGGGCACGCTCTCTTCACTGTGTCTGAGCCCCTGAGGCAAGTACTTTTCTTCTTTTGCATGTCATTTTGCCTGATGAGGGGGGCCATTGGTTGCGAGCATGATGAGAGGGAGCTCTGTGATGATACGATTGTGGATGGAAGGTACGATGACAGATGGGCTGATGGGATGGTTGTGCCAATTATGCGGACGCAAAGTGCAATGACGGTACAATGGCAGATTGAGGGAAAAAAAAAAAAAAAAAGAGGGGAGAAATATTGCATAGTGGTGGTTATGTCCGCGAATGAAGCCCATGCGATTGGGAGAGGGAGGGACTCGTTGGGCAGGTATAAGGGGCAGGGGGAGGTGTTGTTCGCTGTCTTTGTCGACGAGTGTTGCCTTTCATGCAATTTCGGTTGTAGGATAAGGGGCAGGGGCAGGTCATAAGGGTCAGGGGAAGATATTCTCATTCATACAAGATGGGGGGATTCCGATCGTACTCTGGTGGAGCAGGAACACGGCAGTGGATGTTGGGGAGGACATAATGCCTGTTGCTTCTACCTGCAGAACAGCATCGATATGATAGGAGCAGGGAGTACTGTACTGGGCAGTGGGAAAGATGTTGACAATTGACAACGGTCGATGGGGGCCTGGAGCGGATAAGATTTTTGGGGGTCTGAAGCGGATAAGATTGGGGGTCTGAAGCGGATAAGATTGGAATGCTGATCGGGTTACTGGCCGCGTGAAAGGGGCATGAAGTTGTCCATTGAAGTTTTCAAAAAACCAAAAAAAGGGCAGCTGGCTTTTAGGGTCAGCAGACTCAGCACCCGCTGATGATAGTATCTGTGGCTTCATAGCTGAAGGCCCATCCTAGTTGAGATGGGGCGGAGATTGAGGTCTGCATGGCAAACACCAAGCACCAAGCACAAATGTGGGCCAAAGAGTGGGCCCAGTGTTTTCTCTGTGACTGATATAGACCCTGTTTCCAGCATTTGGTTCTGAGGAAAGCTGGGAAATGGCCCCAGTGTTTTCCGGGTACAATTGTGAGGACGCTGGGCCCAGGCGTTGTTATAAACATCAGTCAAGGTGCCAGAACACAGCTGTACAAGCACATACATGCAGCATACCGAAGCACACCACACAGATTGGAGTTAGAATAGAATAGACCTGAGCGCACGTAGCTGCGTTACAAAATAAAGTTTAAGCACACAATCATAACGTTATACAGCAGGCGATAGACCTGGCACTGTGTTTCTGTCCGTCGTCTGTCCGGCGTATTCAGGAATCGTAGTGAAGTACCTAGGCCATGCCTTTTCAAAAATCTGTGTCATACAGCAGGCGATAGACCCAGCACTGTGTTTCTGTCCGTCGTCTGTCCGGCGTATTCAGGGATCGTAGTGAAGTACCTAGGCCATGCCTTTTCAAAAATCTGTTTGTCTCTAAAAAAAAAGGAAAGAGAAAAGAATCAGAGGTGCAGCATGGGCATCGCAAAGACATAGCAAAAGCATGCCTGCACAATGGGTATATCACAGGCATGGCACCGACATGGGACAGATACAGCACAGCACCATGCACTTAGCGCAGATGCTATGATCCTGCTCATTTCATGTTGCAAAATGCAAAATTTAATGTGAGAGACTGTAATCCACCACATCTCAAGCAGAAGTAGGTCGCGTTATGGTGCGAAGCACAGAACGTAAGATCACTGCCTTTCTTTTTCCACAGTGATCTTTCAGATTCCCACTTTCATTGATTTCACGTGCACTGTGTTTTTTTTTGTTGAGTTCCGGATACACATAAACAAAAACCAGTAGTACTGGCAACGCATCCTGCATAAATACAAGGAGGATGCATAGCCAATACGGGGGTCTTGTAGTACAGACCTGGGTTGAATTCTTTTCCCGAATCAGTGCTTAAAAAGGAAATTCGAAGAAGCGAAGAAGAAAACGAAGACGAAGAGGACGACGACGACAAACGACGACGAACGACGACGAACGACGACGACGACGACAACGACGACGACGACGACGACGAAGAAGAAGAAGAAGAAGAAGAAGAAGAAGAAGAAGAAGAAGAAGACGAAAAGTTGGAACCAATGTCACCTCCATCCATATTTTGCCACCATCATCTCTCTATCATCATCATCTCTCCATCATCATCACCTCCTCCACTTCAATAATGATAAATAACAATAACAATGAAGGAACGAAGAAGAATCAATGTCCGAGTGATCCCCCTTACTGCCAGGCCTGAAAGAACTCTCCTTTACCTCACTCCACCTCTCCCCTCTACTTGGCATGGCTACCAGCTATGGCGATTCATCCGGAGCTACGGTAACCTTGGATGTTCGAAGGACAACACAACTACTAGCCTGCCCTCTCCTGTTATCTACCGACATGTTTGTCCTCTGGATGAAGTTGATGTAAGACAGGTACCCCAACAGGGACCTTCTTGATGCAGCACCCACCAGGAAGATGAAGATGTAAGTCCCACCATGATAGTCAAAATTAAGTCTCCTTGATGGTCCCACCTCCTTCTCCCTCCTTCAACCTCTTTCCACCTCCTTCTCCCTCCTTCAACCTCTTTCCACCTCCTCCCTCCTTCAACCTCTTTCCACCTCCTTCTCCCTCCTTCAACCTCTTTCCACCTCCTTCTCCCTCCTTCAACCTCTTTCCACCTCCTTCTCCCTCCTTCAACCTCTTTCCATCACCATCGCGCGACTGGAAGGTCTTCTCCCTCAACCTCCATAGCCTAGCGCTTCTCCTACCTCTCCCACTACACCTCCATAGAGGTCTTCTCCCTCACCCTCAGGCTCCACCTTCACCTCTAGGAGGAGCTCCGCCAACCTCTCCCTCTCTGCGGAGCAGCAGCATGACTGCTTGGAGCAATGAAAAGAGATCCGCTCTGCTCTCTACTCATTGCACCGAATGATATATACTTTGGCTTCCCGACCCACCAGTAAGTCTTGGCCTGGCAATACCTGCCTCTACCTGGCCACTCAGAGACAGCGTTTTCTTGGGTGCACTACCGTCGTCCCCCGAACATAACGCGCATGCGTTGTAAACGAATACAACCCCTAGGTTGCTTTCTATTTGAATACAACGCACGTGCTCCATTCGAACAGGCCTTGTTTTGGAATACAACGCCTATGCGCTCTATTCGAACTTTGGAATTGGTCAAAAACTCAAATACAACACATATGCGTTATGTTCGGGGGAAAACGGTAGGCCTATCAGGTGTTCCTGCTTTTGGCGGGAACATCATTACAGACTGGGACCCCATTGCTTGGCGGAAGAGCTCTGGCAGTCTGCCCAGGAAAAAAGATGGGCCTCGCCAGGCGCCGGAATCTTGAACCAAGCAGAATTTTGGATCCCACATGACGCAATGCTTGGCTTGGACGAAGGAAATGTTTTGTTTTCACATCGTCTGCCTTCGCTCCCATTGGCTACAGCCCTCACTTTTCCTAATTTCTGTGCCCATTCGAGAGGGTAGGTCTGGTTCACCTCTTCTTCTGCCAAGGGAGGGAGGATGCTATGAGGGAGGGAGGATAGCTGCAGCTCTGGTGCACCATGATTGGGAGAGTGCAAACAAAGGAATAAAAAAACACAAGAATGCCAACGGAGGCACGTAGCCTGTCCTTACGTTTCAGGAAAGCAGGGGCAAACCTTCCTCTCCGGGTACGAGTGCCCGTTGGCATAGGAGCAATTTCAGGCTGCAGTGGGGTCTCGGTATTCTTTTGCGATGGCTTTCCCCCCCTATTGCATGGCCAAGCGTTTGGATGCCCACTGTGCAGTGGGGTCCAAGCCTCGTATCTATCAACAAACACCGAATCTCGATCACTTCTACGGCCTACATTCAGGCCCTGGACCATCATTACCCTACGCGACATCATCTCCCGGACTCTTCCGGGCCCAACCGACGTGCTGGAAAGTCCCTACCGGGCCTCTAACAAGTTCTATTTATGTCCCTGTGCGCTACTCTATCCTCCTCGATATGTCCCTCCCGGTAACTTTCAGTCCTGTCCCTGGCCATACCCCTTCCTACTTTGTCCTTGTCCGAGGCACACACACACACACGCACACACACAGCACCGCCAACAGAGTTGGCACACAGACTCAGACTTGAACTCAGGGCATACTCACACTACCACTTTTTTACTTATTTCTGGACGGAATTGCAGCCAGATGCATACAGGTTCGACCTTAAATGCGGTCAGATACATTTTCAATAGTGCTAGTACGAGTACGCCCTCAGGGAAGCATGTGAGATATGTACAGTAGCGGGAATCGCATAGACTTAGAAACACATAAAAAAAAAACATATCAGAACAGACTCAGGATCGGAATTCTCGGCTAAAAGATGAAATACAGGCATTTTTTTAGCAATGCATTATATTATACGCCTCATGTAGATTTCGCTTTCTACAGTGTAGAACATATTATGAGAGATGTTCAAGAAGGAGGCTGGCTACTTCATATTATGAGAGATGTTAAAGGAGGCTGGCTACTTCATATTATGAGAGATGTTAAAGGAGGCTGGCTACTTCGATATATGCATGCAGGGTGGACTAGCACTCATCGTTTACGGCATGGACTACCAGGGTCATTATTATGAAATTAAATGAAAAATGGACTGCAGAGGCTCGCCAGCACTTCCTTCGTTCGAGCGTCGGCCAATTCAAAGAAGCGATGATATACGACAAATCTGCAAATTCAACTTGATGGAAAATTACATTTTACATTACTAATAAATAAAACACACAAAAACACACTGTGATTGTTGTGCGCTTGCTGTGATTTATGTCTTTCATGAGACTGCTGACTAGGCCACTGGCCCGAAATTCTTCATCGCCCGAATAGAACGCCCGGTCATTATAGCTGTATTTGGCACAACTTTCGGTCCCGATGCCAGCGATAATGACCGGGCGTTCTATTCGGGTGCAGACGATAGTTCATGGCTTGCAGAGCATTTTCTCAGATAAGTGCAAAATTCTCCGACAGCCATTGTGTGAGTCATTGCACAGAAGACATAGCATGCACATAGCAGGGACTGTGTGTAAGTTGAAAAAAGGTGACACTATTGGGCCGGATGAACCGCTGAATACTTACAGCATTACCAACCCTCTGACCGGCTTGGACGGCGAATCGGAAATGGGCTCCGATGAGAATCCTGCAAGGACAAAAGAGATGCAGGGAAACAGAAAAGCAACAAGTCGACTGTCATTCACAGTGACTGTCTCTTTCAAGTCGTAATTGCCCGGACATCGGGCCCAACCTGTCCTAGATTGATATCTGCGCCAGACGGGTGCTCGATAGCCTGCTTGCCACATCTGGAGGAATCAGAAAAAGCTGGTGAGACATCTTGTCAAGCAATGATGTGATGGTTAAGTGAGAGGGTTGGGATCGGAATCCCCCTGATTCAGAAGAGGCTGCAGACGGCGCAACCGAAATGCAGATGGGTCCAGCGCGGAGGCTGCGCGGATGTGTTGTCAGTCGGGTTCACATCTTTGCTCCCTTATAGTCGGTGATGTGTCTTGTCCGGTTCTGCTTTGGACTGTATGGATGAGTAAGACAGATGTCTTTCCTTTCTTTCTTTTCTTCTCCTTTCTCCCTTCATCCCTTTTTGCCTTCTTTTAAAACGGCTACGGCATTGAGATATCACAAAATTTGAACTGACCGGTCCAAGGTAATTCAGAATGATTGTAATATTTTACTCATCTGCTTCCGATCGAGTTCGGACTCAGGTCTGTATTCCAACATTTCAGTGCTTTGTACCAAGTTACCAACTGAGCTAGGCCAGTTGGTAGTTAGCTGGATTTCAATTTAGACTGGTTGGATTCTTGGTCCATGGGGACTGGATGCTGGCCCACTTGATAGGCGGCCTTGTGCCTCGTCAGGTAGTGGTGGGGGGTTTGTCCGGTAGTGGTGGGGGTTGTTCTGTTTGCTTGTTTACTGGTGGGGACACATCTGCTGGAAACCAGGTCCACCATCTGAAAGCTAGGGGGGCTGAGCTGGAAGGGGTTGGGTGGTGCAAAGATTGGCCCACCACTGTGGGGTAGCAAAGAAAAATGGTATTGGTTGCCAGACTTTATGGACAAATTAAAACATTGTTGGCCTCTAAATAGGAGGAAGTGGGTCTCTTGGAAAAAAAGGAAGAGGCTCTCTTGCTCATGAATTGTGTCCAGTTTCTGGCAGTCAATCACTCTGCAATTAGAATGCTACATGATTGATGCTTGGCGTGAAGCACACTCTGGGTTCGATTGATCAAATCCTTCAAGGACCAGTTCATGCCACCCATCGGGCCTGGGCCCCTTTCGGAGGCCACCCACCACCAATG
Source organism: Chara braunii (assembly GCA_003427395.1). Classification (NCBI taxonomy): domain Eukaryota; kingdom Viridiplantae; phylum Streptophyta; class Charophyceae; order Charales; family Characeae; genus Chara; species Chara braunii. The sequence continues at coordinate 3,618,528 of BFEA01000002.1, forward strand.
TATTTTATCAACGGTGCGCGAGCCTCCAAAATTTTAGGAGAGGCTCAATCGGATTATCAACTTGGCAGGGGCCATGCACTGGTGGTTCAATGGGATGCTTGGCCCGGTTCCCAGCAGCGGTTGCTCCCTACCTATGTAACTGTTAAAGCGCGCACTGAAGCGTGCGCTCAACTCCCCCCCCCCCCCCCCCCCCCCCCCCCC
>BFEA01000002.1:3646689-3661535 GCA_003427395.1 Chara braunii
CCATGGCTATGGTGGACCGATGTATGAGTCAGCAGTGAGGGGGAACTTCGGACATTGATTCTGGATCATTCATTCATTGTTATTATTATTATTAAGAGGAATAAGATTGGGGGAAGTTGGAAGGAGGAGGAAGGTAGAGAGAGAAGGGGGAGTTGTCATTTGTCTTGCTGGTGTACTTCTTCTTCTTCTTCTTCTTCTTCTTCTTCTTCTTCTTTCGCTCTCCTCTGGTCCATATCTCTTTGCAAGTGCTTTCATTTCTTTCGCAATTTGGTGGCATTGTCTTTCATTGTGAATTGCACTTGGGAAATGACCAGGATCGTAACAGAAGAAAGAAAAACTTCATATTCTCCAGAAGAAGCTATCATTGAACTTTATTGTTGAATTTGTTCTGTTAGTGGAGACATCTCATTTTCAGAAAACATACGCAAAGAATTATATCATAAATTTTTAAAAATAAGATGCCGAATTGGAAGTATTGGACAATTAAATATTAATAAGAAATTTAATTTAGACCTACCAGAAGAAGAAAGATCCTTAGTTCCTCAAGACCTTATAGCAGCAATTAATTCTCTTATCGAAAAAACGCTTTAAAAGCTTCAAACCCAGTTCTCAGTGCCCAACTTTCCTCTATAATCAGACCCTGTCCAACTTCAGGTAATACCCTACTTTTCGCGTGTGCCGAATTATGTGTACCCAGTCCCACACACCAACCGGGACAGAATAGAAGCGGTATTCTTGTTCTGAAAAAACAAAAGAAACAATTACGAAGGAAACAACTTTTGGCCGACAAGGGGTGGAAGATACGGGGGGAACCTCCTGATGAGACCACGTAGCTGGGGTTGAAACGGGCACCCTTTGGTGAGATATCACCAAATACAAAAATAACTCCCCATTTCTGCATGTGTCTCAGTTGGGGCACAATTGCTTCACTGCCAAAAAATAAAAAATAAAAAAATAAATTGACCCCTGTAACCCCTGTTTTGGTGTTGCCCGGGTACCCCGGGTGGACCGCCACCCGTGCAAGGGCGCCCAGGGCCAGGCGGCCCTGGTAACCTAGGTACGCACAAGATTTACCCAGGGATGTGCATAATTTATGCATTCCATAGTTGGGTAAAACTGCAATTTGGCAGTACGAGCGTTGGCCGGCCTCAGGTCCCAGGCAAAAAAATTGCATAGGCCATTTCCCGGGTATAGATGGAAGTTGGGCACTGGGAGTGGGTATAGAGGGTATTTCAAATCTTTAAATGGGCCATAATTTGCCACAAAACTTGACAAAAGCTAACTTGCCGTTTTTTTAATTCAAAACTTCAAGAGGGGTCCCCCCCTACCATTTTCTTTCAGACACAAAGCGACCCTATCACAAATGTATACAAGCTACCTTTCTGGCCCGACGCAGTCATGATGAGGTGAGGGCGCGATCACAAATGTATACAAGCTACCTTTCTGGCCCGACACAGTAATGATGAGGGCGCATTACGGTAATGTTTTCCCATCGGGACTCGATATGCCCATCAACAATTAGATCAATTTAGATGTATGTAGTATGTACCATTTAGCCACATGGGCTAGGCATAGCCAAGCATTTGTCGTTCATTCCTTCTAGTTCGTTTGCCTTCTTGCCCTCTGTGACACCCGACCACATTTCCGGCAATTTCTTCTAAAGCTGAAGCTGTTAAATGGCCCCATTTTTTGCGGGAAGGATTGTGACGTCCCCGGCCTCGGAGATTGTTCACGATAAAGCTGTTTTCTCTTGTGGCAAAAAGGGAAAAAAGGCAAACCGTAAAGGAAATCTTCTTCCTTTCCTTCCACGTTATGTTTTGTCCAATTTTCATAACTGAAGCAAACTCTTTGTTTCCTCAGTATACCTGATTGCCGTCTGAGGTCTCCAGGAGTAGTGTGTCCATTTGCCCCAGGCCACAGCTATGGCAACATCATAGTACCCTATGGCAAGTGCGGCGAAGACGTATGCTGTGTCATATATTGACGTATCGCTCGGAAGCAGTTTCTTGGCTATGATAATACCCAGCTTGGGAAGAACGGCAAAGGTAGTTGCCGCTGTTGATGACCCCCCATCCACCCAAACACACACACAGACAAACACACAGAGGGTCAGCATCTCTCTCTCTCTCTCTCTCTCTCTCTCTCTCTCTCTCTCTCTCTCTCTGTGTGTGTGTGTGTGTGTGCACGTGTGTGTGTGTGTGTGTGTGTGTGTGTGTGTGTGTGTGTGTGTGTGTGTGTGTGTGTGACTGCACCACGACAACCCCATTTCCACCCAGATGAGTAGATCCGAAATTGACACATCTTTTACCTCACATATCTATCCACAAAAGGAAAGCACGCTGGGAACCAAAAGAAAGAAATAGCAGACAATATGAAGTACACTCAAACAGTTGTTTGCCTTTTCCTGTGCAGTTCTTTCTTCTCTTTCCTTTAGCCTTCTTCGTGGTTTCTCTTTATTTCTTCATTTAGCTCCCCCTTTACTGTGCCTCCCACGTACAGGGCTAAAAGAAGATCTCAAGGCATGGGGGTAGCTTGGGAAGACCGATGGAAGGTGGGGAAGCGATGGGGGAATCCCTCTACTAGGCAGGATAGGAATGTATAGTTCGACCTGCGCATACTACACATCACGCCGTTGTGCAGAGATTTGAAGTTTGAATCCACCTATGAGGGGAATGCCCCCTGTGACAATGCAGTACAGTGCTACGTCTTTTGCATTGTGACAGAGGCAACACTAAAAAGAAGACCGTGGATGCCTTTTTTTTATTTATTTAAAGAAGAGCGTGGAGGTTGAAAAGGTGGCAAGGGGAAGAAAGACGGGATGATTTCGCAGCGCAGCCTTGCTGCTCGACAGTCTTAGAAGGTCGAGGACGGAAACTCAGCCCATCCTAGAGACGAAAGAGTGGGACTGTCCCCAGGTATGATGTTCCCCCTTCCCGGCACTTGGAACATGTACTACCCCCTTGTGGATACAAGTCCGTTTTGCCGTGTGGGTGGCAGGGGTTAGGTAGCAGCTTAGACAAGTCCCGTGGAGCACATATGTTGTACAACAGACATATGCAGACTCATAGATCACGAGGCTTGGAATAAACAGACTGACCAATCATCTGATCGGATAAACAGGGGTTAACCCCCATTGAAGCGTGGGTAAAGCTAAACCGGCCAAGGTCACGTCCCTGCCATCTGCCTGGCTAATCGACCACACCCACTTGGAGCAAAAAGGGAAGGCACTCCCATGGTTTCAAAGGTGCACAAGCACCTTTCCCTCGTGAAAGAGGGAAGAGATCATCGAACACATCTTTATGCAATGCCCGGTGGCACTGTTTACATGGCCATGGTGGGACCACATATGGCGCAAGATAGTACCAAACACTCCCTGGCCTTGGTCCTTGCAGACCATATTAACAGGACATTGCCCCTCAATGGTGACCTCTCCCAATTTCACAAGTAGCCTGTACAGTCTAGGAAGAAGGTCAGTTCTTTGGGCCCTTTGGTGGCAGCGCTGCCTCCTGGTGATGGGAGGGGTGAAGATAGAGGGGTCAGAGTTAACGGGGCAAGTGAAGGAGCTCGTCCAGCTGGAACTGATGCTTAAATGGCAAGCTCTTAAATCACGACTTGACATCCTTCAGACTGAGCAGGATATCAAGCAGGCAATTACAGCATTCTTCATAGACTGGCTAGGGGATCAGCGGGAGGGAAGGATACCTCGGGTAGAATGGGGGGGTGACCAGGCAGACTCTGTAAAACAGGGCCCACCCAGGGACTACCGTTTAGTATTTAAAGACTGGACTACCGTTGAACCCTCCTTCCCAATGAGACCCCCATCTGATTTCCCTGACCCCTTCCCACCTCACCCCCTCTCGTTGGCGGATATTCAGATGTGAGCACAGCCGCTGCAACAGACAAGACCCATCATCCACCCCGGTGCCTCCCAGGGGAACAGCTTCAACGCCGGAACCAAGCGGACATTGGCAGGAGAATATGAAGACCAGAGCTTGGCCAAGAAGTGACTGAAGAAATGGACATCAGCTAGCAGCAAAAAGATTTTAAGCTCTACTCATTCTTTACCATCCATACACTCATGGCGATGGAAGATGCTAGATACACCAGGATAGACGAGGCGCCCTGTTCAAAGGGTGAAGAGGCACTTATGCTTTCATAACCTTCCTAGCCGCTCAGTCAATCCCCCTGGGTGTCCTGGGGTAATCAATGCTGGCGGACGGCTCTCGAACTATTCTTGTGGATGATCAAATTATACAGGGACGCTGGACCCGGTTTCCAGCAGGTGCAGCTCCCCACCAATAGATGGAGCAGCCAGGGACAGCTACTAGCGGCGGCTGCTCTTATCACCCCCTCTAGTAAGTGGTTGCTGGTTTTCTTTAAAAAAAAAGAATAAAAAAAAAGCGTGCAGATAGGTGCAGAGTACAGACCGCTAACGGAGCCGAGTAATCGAATATGCACAACCTAACAGACTACAGACCAGCTGAGTAATGGATCATGTAGATTACAGCTGCAATGGGTTGGCGGAAGTGCTAACTTCTAAGGGTCGGGTTCTCGTAGGTTAGACCTTGGCCAGATGGTCATTAGACACTGGTTATGGTAGTATAGTAAGGGTACTCTTGGCACGGACCCCTGATGGGGGGCACACGACGTCCTCATGGGGCCTCACCATGCCTAGCATCCCAGGGTGCCCATGCGATGAGGCCAGTTCGATAGTGCTTCAACTCGGGTTGGGTCTTCCTGCCCAGCACTGCTGCCTGTGACTGCTGTCCACAAGGGTCATCCGCCAAATACTGCTAAACGCAGCTACAGAATGCATCGCACCATATATTTAGAGACACACACATCACACACATTACACGCAGAGTTCGTGCATCAGAAGTTAGGATGCAATAAAGCACTGCCAAATGCTGCTAAATACTAGCATTCAGTACAGCATTGCCAATGCTGCTAAATGCAGTCACAGACAGCACCGTACCATATACTTAGTAACATACACATCACACACTCTACACGTCAGAGACTGTAGGCTCTCATCAGGCGGCCTGTATGTATAGTTACTGTGAAACCTGTGATATCTGTAAGATGGGACGCTGGGCCCGTTTCCCAGCAGGTGCTGCTCCCCACCAATAGATGGACCCTCCCCCTGACCAGCTTGAAGTGACTGCTCCTACCAGCACCTCAAGCTGCCTCCGATGTCATTTGCACAAAAAAAAGAAAAAAAAAAAGACACAGGTATATGAGGACGGAGATCTGAGTGTTAAACCACCAGTACACCCGGGGCTGGCGGTGCCGCACTGCGCGCCAAGCAAGCTTTGCTTAACCACCAGTGCCTCACTTTTTTTGTTTTTGGCTGGCGCAGCCAGCGATTGTGGTCCGGAAGGCCCGGGCCTCCAAAAAATAAGCAGTGAGTCGTGAAGAAGTCTTGCAAGGCTGGTGCCTTGTACTGGCGGTTTAAGCCTGAGGGCTATAGATAGGGGAACAGGGGGTGCACCAGGAGAAATAGTGAGGTTAAAACGAATGAGGCCACATGAGCGTGATCACCAAAATGCACATAGTGCATGATCAGGATGAAGAATGGGATACTCCGCGTCGGGCACCTGTGGGACCACAAGAGGAAGGACTGGAAAACAGCAACCCAGCTTCAAGGCATCCTCCGCTATTGTCATCACACAGAAAGGCACTTGGAAACAATCATTGAAGCATTCCCTCTCGCCTGGTATAGGGTGGTCAATCAGGGCCCCACTTTGGAGGAAGGGGACTGGGTCGCTATACCAGGGGACAGGGCACGGATAGGCCGGATTCACATGGTGCGGATATCAGACGTGTTGGTGGAATATTATACCATTGGACCAAGGGGGGAGCTTCTTGGTTCCAGCAACCCCCTTGAGTGGCAAAAAAAAAACGAGGTCTTCCGAGCGCATGTGCTACAAGAGGGACAAGACTCCACAGTCTTCTCTCCCCAAACACCAATTAACGAGCTGCCCATTGACCCTCAAGAATGGCAATGGCAGACGACCCGGGGAACAGCAGCAGCGTCCGGAAAAAGAGTCCACCTTAACACCATATCTGTCAAATCCATGCATAGGATGCTAAGACCCAAGAGAGCACTAAGGGATCAAATCAACGATAGATGGGCTCAACACCTGAACGTGGATCGGTCCCTCCTCAAGCCAATTAAATGGTTCAATCGAAGCAAAGCGAGACCGACAAAAATCACGTCATTACAATGGCAGATCGTGCATCGCTGCCTACCAACCAATGCTTGGCTGATTGACCATACATACCTGTAACAAAATGGAAAAGCGCTCTCGTGGTGCCACCGATGCTTGTCTGCCTTCCCAATATAGAAAAGGAATGAAACCATTGAACATATCTTTATGCAGTGCCCGGTGGCCTTACCAACGTGGCGGTGGTGGGACCGCATCTGGAGGAAAATGGTACCGGACACCCTTTGGCCATGGTCTTGGCAAGCCATATTGACAGGACACTGCCTGACAATGGAAAGCGCCCCTACCTACACCAGCAACCTGTACAGCTTGGGTAGACGAGCTGTCCTATGGGCGCTCTGGTGGCAGCGCTGCCTATTAGTCTTGGAGGGGGTTAAAATTGAGGGCCCCGAACTGACAGGACAAAGAAGGGAGCTGGTACAATTGGAGCTCAGGCGTAGATGGAGAGATCTTAATCCACAGTTAGATATCTATCAGATAGACCAGGATATTAAGAGGGCGATTACGAGTTTCTGTAAGGAGTGGCTAGGGGGGACTGGGGTGGATGGATGGCTCGAATCGAATGGACAGGGGATCAAGCCGCTATAAGAGGACAATAAATCCGGAGAGACTACAGACTCATTTTCAATGATTGGACGCACATTGATCCATCTTTCCCGAAGAGACCCCCGTCTGATTTCCTGGACCCGTTTCCCCCTCACCCCCTTGGCCTGATGGAAGTTTTTACTTAACATTGGATCAGACAAGAATGAGATAAGCCTCCCCGGTGCCCCTTGGGCATCGCTTATCAAATGCTCACTCCTTCACAAGATACATCACCTGCTCAGTTAATCCCCTGGTAATCAGGGCAATCAATGCTGGCAGACTGGTAGTTGGAGAAAGATGTCTGGGTAGGGGTAGTTGGGGGAGGGAGGAACTAGTTTCTCAGCAGCATGTATTTGGCGCCTGACACAGGGTGAAAAGGTTTCCTCCCGTTTGTTAACAACCTGCACAGTCAATCCTCTGGATGCCAGAGTAATCAATGCTGGCAGGTGTCTTCTTAACCTTTTTCTTGATACCTTCCTGATTCACTCTGTACATGGGACGCTGGACCCGTTTTCCAGCAGGTGAAGCTCCCCACCAATAGATGGAGCCTCTCCCCAAGTGCTAGTGGTACCTGCTCCTACCAGTACCACTAGCACTGCAGGGGGGGTCAAAAAAAAAAAAAAAAAAAAAAAAAAGGATTAATTGCCGATGCTTGCGCGGAATGACTGAACATCTGTGAAGAAAACAGTAGAATTCTACGCCTGCAGGCCCAAATGTTTATAAGTGCCACCAACCTCTTTCCCTCTTCCCACTGGTGCACTCCATTTCTACCACCCTAACTTCCCTTTTCATTCGATAACTGCAGGTGAGTTCCATACGAGACCAGCGAGTGTTGTGAGTGGGGGCAAAGATGGGGGACTGATACAAGGCAAAGTTGGAAAAAAAAGGCCATTACAGGCTATTAATCCACCAACACTTGTCATTTAGGACGTCCGCTAAACTTGGAACGATACAGAGAGGGTTAGCATGGCCCTTTGCATTGTTTGCAATGATGACACACATATATTGAGAAATGGGCCACATGAAAAACAACATAAAAACTGTCATTCTTCGCCCAGCCATTTTTCCCGATGCAGCGGTACATGTGCCGTGGGTTTTGGGACCCGGCCAACTGGAGCAGTTTGACTGGGTATGACAGCCAAAAGCAATTGAGTCACGCGAGTACATCCGAGCCTGGTGGACTTGCACTGCACGCCAAGCTTCACCAAACCTCCTGCGGCACACTTTCTCTCTTTTTTGGCTGGTGCCACCAGCCATTGGGGTCTGGTAGCTCCCTGAGCCTCCAAAATTTTAGGGGTGAGCCATGATCCTCGACACAGACTAAATTAACTGGATGGGATAAGAAGCATACATGACTCTTTGGGCGGGCTTTAGTCATCAACAATGTGGTACTAGCCACCCTCTGGTACAAAGCCGTTTTGTGGCCGGTGAGTACAAGGGGACTGAAAGCTCTCAAGGGGAAGCTGGCGGCATTTCTGTGGAGAGGGGACAGTGAAATTACCCACGCCATCAGCAGCGTGGCATGAGATTCAGTGATCCAGCCCAAGGCCAGAGGAGGGCTGGGAATAATTGACCCCTCAATTCCAAGCCCTTAGTCTACGATGGTTACAATGTCTCATATTCTCGCCTGCCTCTCCTTGGACCCCCATAGCCCTGGCGCAAATTGCGGCATTGGCCCCGGAAGCCCCACCGCAGATTGATCCGCTGGTTTGGCTGGAGGATAGATACTGGAGGATCCCGTGTAGGTACAAAAATGGAAACCCGATAGATAAGCACTGGCCACGCCTCCTGCGGATATGGAGGAAACTCGCAATCCCTGATAGACCGACACCAGAGAGGTGGGAAGAAGTAATTAGACAACTCTTGTTTGGTAACAGCGGGATCACGACCACCTCGACCGAGTGAGGTGCAGCTCGGACTCCCCGTGGAAGGGATGGGTGAAGCATGGGGCCTTAAGGGTGGGGGATCTTTGGGATACGGAAACCAGGACCTGGAAGAGCCCGGAAAGATTGTGGAAGTGACTGCGGTATTGCCATATGACAGAGTCTGCACTGGAAGAGTTAATAGACAGTTTCCCCCTGGCATGGTACACCATCCTCCGGAGGGGCCCACGCCTGGAGGACGGGGACTGGGTGGGACTATCGGGGCAGCAGGAGCAGGTGGGGCTTGTACAAATGGTGGGGCGGGAGGAAGTGTTGATTGAGCACTTCTCCATCGACAGGAACGGTTGGCTAATGGGTAGTAGATAGCTGTTGGTCTAGAGAAGAAAGGGGGAGGTATATCGGATCAGGGTACTGGATGAAGGGAAAGGTTGGAGAGTGTACAGACCCATAACCCCAATTGAGAATCTTCCCTTTGACCCTGAGGAGTGGCGGTGGCTCAGGACAAGTCAAGCCGTCCCAAGAGAACGGGGGAGACAGAAACCGGTGCAGCTGGCCAATCTAAAGACAAAAACGACATATCGAATGTTGAGACCTAAACGGAAGCTCCGGGATGTGGTGGAGGACATGTCGCAGCGCCACCTCAATATGGATATCAGGCTACTGAGGCCTATAAAATGGTTTAGGGAATACAAGCTGGGACTGACCAAGATCTCCTCCCTACATTGGCAGATAGCCCATTGGTCTTTACCAACAAACGATTGACTAATTTACCACACGCAGCTGGAACAGCAAGGGCGTGCGATGCCTTGGTGCCGACGATGTCTGCAAGGTTTTCCAGCACAAAGGCGTGCTGAAACGGTGGAGCATATCTTCTTGCAGTGCCCCTCAGCCATACTCTTATGGCGGTGGTGGACAGGATTTGGCGGCACGTGGTCCCCAATTCGTTATGGCCGTGGGACTGGAAAGCCATTCTGTTAGGACACCACCCCGGCGGCCAAGAAAGCGCTTTTGAGGAAGACGCTGCAACCTATGGGTGATATGGTGGAGGAGATGTATTTTGGAGATGGAAGGCGCCAAGGTGGAGGAAGGGGAAGTCGCGGAACAGCTTCGGCACCTGATACAGAGCGAAATTGCGGCACAATGGCAAGCTACCAAAGAACACCTAGACCGGGCCCATACTAAAGGCGACGTTGACCGGATTATCTCCAGATTTTGTGACTGGCTAGGAGGGAAACGGGGCGGTTGGGTGGCCGGGGTAAGGTGGACGGAGGAGGACCTGGATCAGCGACATGAGACGGAGGTGGCGGGTAATCATCGTCCGCAGGAGGCAGAGATGGTGAGAGACAATTGCCTGCATTTTCACGAGTGCACAGCAACTCCAGGGAGCCGTTGAGATCGGCCCAAGAGTTTGCAGACCGATTCCCCCCCCCCCCCCCCCTAGCCCTGGCGGAAAGACTGGTACGAGCGCAGCGAGTTCTTCACTACGAGTATCTTCAACGGCGTTGAATAAGTCGTGTCCGTCTCGTTGTGGACTTCTACATCAACGGCTCACCTGGGCAGCAATGGAACAGAAGCATCACTCCAGCACTACTCTAAATGACTCTCAAGGAATAGGGGCGGGGGAGGAGGGGGAGAACTGTAATGCTGGGTCCCGGTGCCCCCCGGGCCTCTACCAGCGGCAGCCCTCCCTTATTATGGTCTAACCCCTGGCCCTTCTCAGCAGGGGATGGACTCGCATGCTATTCATACCATACAATTGCGTAAATGTGCTATGGTAGGCTCTGGCCCTCTGGGTATGCCATGATCTACAATAGGCAGTCCTCCAGGAGAGTAACTATAGCTCTATAAACTTGTTTTGGTAGGTTCTGGGTATGCCATGATCTACAATTGGCAGTCCTGCAGGAGAGCAACTATCTCTCTGTATACCAGGAATAACGATAATGCTCGACCTGGTTTACAGCAGGTGCTGCTCCCCACCAATAGATGGAGCCTCCCGAATGCTAGGGGTGCCTGCTCTTATCAGCACCCCTGGCATCCACCCGGGTGATATTTCAAAAAAAGAAAAAAAGAAAGAAAAAAAAAAAGTTTTCCGAAGTTGGCAGGGGCCGTGTACCGGCTGTTTGAAGCACCAGTACATGGGCACCTAAGGCGCGGGCCTGACACCCCAAATTCTGGAAGCGCAAACCGAAAACACGACCACCGATCCAATTTATCAACGACGGGCCCAGCGTTTGACGTTCCGGCCTCGTTTTTCTTGTGGTGACAAGTTTCGGACTGCAAGGCTGGGGCCGCGTACTACCGTAGTGGTTTAAGGGGCCTGCCAGCTTCTCCCACACCTATATCCACTGCCATGACCTGTAGTACGGGCCCAGTCGTAGCAGAATCTATCTGCGTGAACAGAGAGCTAGCAAGGCTGTGTTGTGTGTTGTCATGCTAGCTATACACACCTCCACAAAAAAGGCATGACTGTACCAGACTGAGTAGAGTGAGGTAGAAGGTCTGTTGCACACAGGTGGTGTGCATTAGCAATGTGGTGACTCTGCGAGATCTAAAACCTCTACTACATTGTTACTGAGTTTTTATCTCTGTACCAGACTGCTTCGTCGCACTTTCGCCAATTCATCAGGAGGTTGAACCTGGACAGACACTCTGCCCAGAATGCATTTGAATGATGGATAAGCACTCAACATGTCCCCCAGAGTTAGTGATCCCCCCTGAAAAAAGTGGTTGACCTTACTCTCCATCCTACTGAGAGCAGTTTACAGCAGCATCTGTTGTTGCTCCTCGTTGCAAGAATCACACCTACTCAGTAAGTCTACCTCACAGTGGAGGTATGGAAAAGCAGCGATAACAAGTCAGCATGATGTCCTATGTGGTGTGATGCTGCAGTGTCCCCTTCTTCAGCTCGGCACAAGTTTTGCGAGTGTCACATCCTCGGTGCAGAGTGGGATTTACGGCTGTGACAGAGTAGTTTCTCAGGCTGACTGCCGTTCTTGGCAGGTTTGCATCGACAATCTGCTAGGATTGCAGTGTTGGTGTGAGTAACCTCAACCACTTTTCTCTCATGGGTATTGGTAACTCCGGTGGCGTGGTGAGTCCGTATCCATCAGTCAAATGCATCCTGGGAAGACTCTCGGTGTTCAACTTCCTGATGACCCAGTGATTTGGCAGTGAAAGTCCAACGAAACAGTCTGGCACATTCACGCTTTTCTGTGGAGTTGTGTAAAGCAAACATGAAAACACACACACACACACACACACACACACACACTGTCATTACCTTTCCTTGCTCCCTCCCCTTTTGTAGTACGAGCAAATGCATACGAATGAGCATTGTTGAGAGAAGAGACAAACTACAAGCTGAAGATCTGCTGAAAAATGTACAGGAGTATGCTTCCCCCTGTATGTACTCTGCTCCCTTTCATAGTGTGCAAGCGGGCCATTATGGCACATGGGGATGTGGGCTTGCGCTCAATCGCAATCAAGATGGCAAGCCCTGTATGTGAGAGACAGAAAAAGGGGAGCTCCAACATGAAATAATAGGGGTACCCCAAAGAAAGACAAAGCAAAGAAAATGAAGAAAGGACTGTACAAGGAAAAGGCAAAATAACGGTTTTCGTCTGGCAGTGCTTCATGTTGTTTGGTATAGACTCAGACGTAAAGTAGTTTCAATTGTGGATCCACTCATCTTAGTCTGTTGATGTTGTTTGCTACAGAGGTATAACTATCTCAATTTTGGATCTGCTCATCTGGGTCGAAAAGGTGTTGTTCTGATGACAGTTGAGATAATCCAACAATGAAACCGTTTTACCTCTATAGCAAGAAAGAGCACACACACACACACACACACACACACACACACATGCAATGACTTGCTGATTCTGCAGCCTGCGACCCGTCGACTCGAGGCTGTAACATAGGTAGGATAGATTCGCTATTTTGTTTGGCTGGGGGCTAACCGAGAGATTTGACTGTGAGGAAAATTCGCTAGGGACATGTCTGTAAATTCGTAGAATTTCAGGCCCGTACTAACCCGAATTTCCTACAACCTACACTAACTGCAAATAACAGACCCGGGCTACCACTACGACAGAAGGGCCTACGGGCCTATGCTGCTAAATGGTCCTATGGCCGATAGCCGGATAGGGAGAGGCCCTAGAGGCCGAGCTGAAACGGTACCGGTCAGTCCCGTCGGTCCGGTCTAGGTCGTGTCTAGGCTACGATAGACTATGAATAGGTCTAGAAGAAACTGTTTGAGGTTTTCGGCAGTTGGTACCGTGTACATCGCGGTTGTGCAACGCGTGAACTGGTGGTGGTACAGCTTCAGCATTGGAGGAGACAAACATAGCCGGACCTTCGAAGCGTCGGCCATAGCTGGGACCCACGCTGTTCTATGACAGCAACGCGGGGCTTTTCAGAGGTCCGGATTATCTGAAGTCTGCTGGAGGCAAGAGAAGTTGGTGCCCTGCTGAACCCTCCTCAGGAGGAGGGTGTCAGGGTGTGTGGCACTGCAGCCATAGCTGCAGCTTTCATCCTCAGAGATCATCTTGTCAGGAGAGGGGGTGCTGCTACAGATTTCCATCCGGGAATTCTTCTGGCACTTCATCATCATCAGAGACTGTGGCGCTGGTCTTCTTCTTCATCCTCTGAGAGGCACTTGGCCTCAGAGGCCTGTTTCAGGGTGGCGCTCCCCTCTGGAGGCAGTATCTGGGTGGCGCTGGTTGTTTCAGGGGCTCAGGGGTAGTGATAGTGGCTACTCAGGGTTGGGGAAAGAAGCACTGCTCATTTCTGAGCAGCGCATCACAGTTCTGGGATTATTCTGACAAATCGAGACTCTGAGTTTAATAAACAGCGTGGATACTGTGTCTGAACTATCTTGCTTCATTGCTTTCTGGATGTGATCTACTCGGCTTTCCTTTGTGACTGGTTGTGAGGATTGTGTGGAGTAAATTGCACTTTCAGTGTACTCTGTCATATCGCATGGTTAAGTCTTCCGCTGTGTTTCTATCTCCCTGTGTGGTGTGATACTCCCATCCTCTCCCCTTCCTTCTGTGTATGTATGGGCATACCTGGAAGTCTATGTGAGCGAGTGTTGGTCTTCTGACAACAAACAACCAGGTTCATAACACACACACACACACACACACACACACACGCGTACTTTTATGTATGTATTTGTTCTCGGGGAAGCCTTTTTTTTTTTCCCTTTCTTTCTTTCTTTTTTGGAAAGGGCCTCTCGGAACATGCTCATTCTATTCTGGGGAGCGTCATTCCAGTTCCTGTCCACCGGCAAGTGGATACAGTAGCCATCCACACTCCATGCCTCCCTATGTTACAGCCCAGGGAGCCCTGACACCATTGATTGCTTTCGGCATGAATGATTGACTGTCATTGTGGCCCATGCTCATTACCATCCTCTCCCCTGCTTTCTACATCCTCTTAAAGAAAAGACCGAACAGACCGGAGTTCTCCCTCTCACTCCACCATGGGTGGCTGTCTACTAAAGCCTCAAGCCCCAGGCTGCTGCTGGTCATGTATGTGGTCCTATCCCTCCGCACTTTCAAACGCCTTCAGACACACACACCACGCCGATGTGCTCTCTGCCTTTACACCCTCAGATGATATGTTCAAGAGTCTCCGTCTTTGAGGTGCCTTCTGTGTTGCTGGCTCTGCCTCTGTGTGTCTCCATTCCCCTCTCCAGTCATCCCTCCTTCCGTCTCACATTCACCTGTCTTCCCAGTCCCCTCCTCCCCCTTTCAGCCTGGACCCAGCCCCAAGGTGTAGGAGTTGGGTATGCTTTGGAATGAGGTATCCCTGTATTCTGAGTCTCTGACTGTGGTTGTACAATTTGTGGCTGTGTCTCCCTCCATTTGAGCTTCAGGTGCTGTCCATTGACTGTTCTTATCTTCCCGTCTCCTAACATGATACCGATAGCGAATGAACCGCCATCCAGATGGTCCGGATCGCCATGGCTATCCGGACATATTTTTATGTATGATTTCCTGTTCCTTTTCCAGGTTATCCTTAATCGCCATGGCTACGATCCAGATGTCTGGACCGCCATCCAGATGGTCCGGATCCAGACTTGCGTTCGAACATCTGGTTTGGAAGGTCCGGATCAGACAAAAAAAAAAAAAAAGGGGGGGGGGGG
>BFEA01000002.1:3663395-3687723 GCA_003427395.1 Chara braunii
TTTCTTCTCCTCCTCCGCCTCCTCCTCCTTTCTTCTCCCCCTCCGCCGCCTCCTCCTTTCTTCTCCCCCTCCTCCTCCTCCTCCATTCTTCTCCCCCTCCTCCTCCTCCTCCTTTTCCTTTCTCCTCCTCCTCCCCCTCCTCCTCCTCCTCCTCCTCCTTTCTTCTTCTCCTCCTCCTCCTCGTCCCGATTTCATTGGATTTGTTTATTCGGCGAAGTGCCACGTGGCCACATCAGTGCGCTGAGAAGCGCAACGTGTCGGGATAGGCAAGCTGCGGTGAAATCCCGCCACGAGTTAACCTACTGACGGGCGGGATTCCTCTCTCTCTCTCTCTCTCTCTCTCTCTCTCTCTCTCTCTCTCTCTCGTCCTCTATTTTATTTTATTTTTCGTCATCGCCATACAAAACCCGCAGGTCCTCTTCCTCCTCCGCTTCTCCTCCTCTTCCTCGTCTCGTCTTCTTCTTCTTCTCTCCTCCTCCTCCTTTCTCCTTGTCCTTCTCCTCCTCCTCCTCCTCCTCCTCTCATCTTCTTGTTCTTTCCTCCTCCTCCTCCTCCACGTACTTTCGCCTTCTCCTTCTCTCCTCCTCCTCCTCGTCCTCCTTCATCGTCCTTTTTTTTGTCTTCCGTCGTCCCCATACAGTACCGGCAGTCCTCATCCTCCTCCTGCTCTCAACTTCTTCTTCTTCTCTCCTCCTCCTCCTCCTCTTCTCGTCTTCTTCTTCTCCTCCTCCTCCTCCTTTCGTCTTGTCCTCCTCCTCCTCCTTTCGCTTTGTCCTCCTCCTCCTCTCGTCTTCTTCTTCTTCTCTCCTCCTCCTCCACCTACTTATTCTTCTCCTTCTCTCCTCCTCCTCAACCTCGTTCATCATCGTCTTTTTTTTTTCGTCATCCACGTACAGTACCGGCAGGTCCTCTTCCTCCTGCTCCTCCTCCTCCTCTCGTCTTCTTCTCCTCCTCTCCTCCTTCTCCTCCTCCCGTCTTCTTCTTCTTCTCTCCTCCTCCTCCTCCACCTACTTATTCTTCTCCTTCTCTCCCCCTCCTTTCCTCCTCTTCGACCTCCTTCCTCGTCGTCTTTTTTTTTTCTTCCCGTCATCCACATACACTACCAGCAGGTCCTCCTCCTCTTGCTCCTTTTCCTCCTCTCGTCTTCTTCTTCTTCTCTCCTCCTCCTCCTCCTCCTGCTGCTCCTCCTCCTCCTCCTCTCGCCTTCTTCTTCTTCTCTCCTCCTCCACCTCCTTTCGTCTTGTCCTTCCCTCCTCCTCTTCCTCCTCTCGTCTTCTTCTTCTCTCCTCCTCCTCCTCCACCTACTAATTCTTCTCCTTCTCTCCTCCTCCTCTTCCTCCTTCTCGACCTCCATCATTGTCTTCTTTTTTCCGTCATCCACATACACTACCAGTAGGTCCTCCTCCACCTCCTCCACCTCCTCCTCCTCCTCCTCCTCCTCCGCTTCCTCCTCCTTTCGTCTCCTCCTCATCATCATCGTTCTGAGTTTGCTTTTTCTTCTTCTCCTCCTTTCTTCTCCTTTCTTCTCCTTTCTTCTTCTTCTTGTTCTTCTGCTTTCTTCTTTTTCTGCTTCTGCTTCTTCTTCTTCTTCTTCTTCTTCTTCTTCTTCTTCCTCCTCCTCCTCCTCTTCCTCCTCCTCCTCCTCTAACCCCTCCCCTCAGCAGACTGGCTGCTGAAACACACCCTTTTAAAAACTTGTCAAACCCCCACCTCCCTCCTCACAAGTTTCTCTGTGGATTTGGGCTCCTCTCAGCAAGCGCGGTCCAACCCCATCTTCAAAAAAAAAAAAAAATCCTCGGACATTTTTTGGCTCGTCTGGTTTTGCCGGACATACCCCCCCCGGTTCGCCTGGCCCGGTCCGTCAGGCCCGGTCCGTCTGGACCGGGCGTCGGCCTAACCCAGTTATTAAGTGTAAAACTGTATAACATATAACTTGATATAACTTCATATAAGTGCAGTATGCTAATTTTTCCAGTTTTTTTTTTTGACTCCGGACATTTCCGGACCTTCCAGAAAATTGCTTTCTGTCTAATTATAAAATTGCTTTAATATGTTCGACATCTCAAACGCTCTCGTTGTCTGCAATAGGACAAGGACTGCTTTGAATCTGAATCTGTTCATCTGGGTGGAATTGGGGCTGCTGTGGAGAAAATCTAAAACACACACACATACACACACAAACACACACACACACACACACACACACACACACACACACACACAAACAAACAAACAAACAAATTGACACAAAAAACATGCCTACATACCTCAAGGCTGCGAGCTTTGGCGCGAATGACAAAATAGCGTCCGTTTTGACGAAATGGATCCAGTTTCGCAGAAAATAACATGGTGTCCGGATGTCGGGAAATGTCCGGAAGTGCGGACGTCCGGTCGGATGTCGAGCAATGTCTGGGTCCGGTGTACCCATGTTAATCGCCCTTTTGGTTTTGATCCAGTCTGTTATGTGTACTCGTACTGCTATGCTTGCACAAGTCCTTGCCATGCTTGTAGGGCCTGGGTCTGTATTTTGCTGATTGAATAGCCATTTCGTCAAAATGGACGTTTTATATTTTTTGAACGAAATTGAAACCAGTGCAAGGAAGATGAGCAATAGCGAACTTCAGCAATCAGACAGCATCATACACGTGAGACCAGATAGTCGTGACCCCGAACCAAAAGCAGAATTGCATCACGAGTTTCACCAAATAAGAGCACACCAAAAGCTCATAATTGACAATGCTGGAATAGTCTCATCATCATCAATCGAAGAACCAATGNCCAAAAGCTCATAATTGACAATGCTGGAATAGTCTCATCATCATCAATCGAAGAACCAATGTTGATATCCTATCTGGCGCTCGGCGCCCAGACTAGGAATGGCAGATCCTATCTAGCCTTGACTACAATGCCGCTGATGACGTCAACAGCTTCCCAAGTACGAGCAGACCTCGGCCAACGCCGCATGCGTCAAGCACCAGGTATGTCTCTCGTATCACTCACAACCTCGTTCCCCAACTCACAGATGCCACTTGCACCCAAGGACCACCATGCGCCCCATCCAGCATACAGCAGCGCAGCTCGGCTATGGCTGCCTGCTCCTTCCAGCTCGCCCGTGAGCGCGTGAGCCTGGCAGGCGATAGCACAGCAGCGCTTGCGCACAAAACAGCCAGTGCCCGAATGCCCAATGCGTAGGCTGGCCCTTTCCTAAATGGAAGTGGCCAGCCTGCTTGCATGCAGCCTGGCTGCGCTGGGCCCCTGCCCAGAAGCTGCCGGTAGGCCCAGCGAGGCTGAGCCTCAGACCAAGCGAATCAGGCCCAGGGCCACCGACAGTTGCCTGTGCCCAACTGCCCGCTGTCTGAGTTGGGTCTATGCTGCGTATCTCGCCCAGGGCCTGACTTAGATACAGTCGATAAAGGAGGCCAGGGCCTGGGCGCCTTCAACCAACTGGTGCTGCGCAACTGCCTGAATTTTCCCCAGTTGCGAAGTAGTCCAAAATAGGCCTCTTGTCGTCTGTCGGGCCTGCCTTCACTTAGGGGGCCGACCTGTTGCAAATAGTGGCCCAGTAGGGCTTATCGAGGCCTATGCCTCGCATTCCCTCCTCCATACTTCGCTAGTCCTCTGAGAAGTTCAATCTTCGATAATCTGGCGCTTTCCTTTCTGCAGAGACTTCTCATAGTGAGCGACAACCTGTGGAGTGGTTTGCATCAGTTCCTCCCTTGGGAACCACCTATCCTCCTTTGGATTAGTGTGATGACTGAACTGAACTCGGTACTGCAGCTTCGGTTTTGGAGGACATCCCCTGCCGGTCGGTCTTGGAACTGGCATCTCTCTGTGATCCACGATTTCATCAATGTTGACCTCTCCATCCATGGTTGGGGGCAGCATTGAGCGTCGCGAAGGGAACTGGTCAGTTTCTTTAAAAGGTGCAAGCTTAGAAGCGTGAAAAACAGGGTAAGTACGAAGATGTTCGGGAATCCGAATAACATATGAAGGTCCGTCTGGTTCGCCCCCAACGACGTCTAAGACCTCCCACGATCCAAAATATTGTGGCATGAGCTTTCGGGAAATCCCGTGCTCCTGTCCCAGTTCAGAAGCCTTGACCCAGACCCTGTCCCCTACTTGAAACATAGATGGGCGGCGGTGCTTGTTCTCAGATTCGATCATCGCCGCCTGTGCTTTGTGCATGTGCTCTACTGCATGTTGCATATGATTCTCATATCTATAAGCGAATTCCGAAGTGCCTGGAGCAGCAGTAGGCTGGTTCTCAAGTAGCAGAAAGTCAAGGGGAAGTCTGGGTTTGAACGTTAGAAGTAAGCTATTTGGACTTACTCCCATGGCACTATGAACTGCGTTGTTGTACAGGCTGGCGATGAGAGCAAGCTTCTCATCCCAGTCCACTTGATTGGGCTTAATGTAATGCCTCAACAAGTGTTGAACAGCGCGGTTCATCTGCTATGCCTGTCCATTTGCCTCCGGATGATTTCCAGATGTCATCTGCAGCTGCGTTCCTTGTTCTGCAGCTGCGGCCTTCCACAGTTCACTGGTGAATAGGACATCCCTGTCACTGGTTGTAGACTTCAGCAGACCAAAGTCTCTGACCCAGTTTTCCTTAAATAGCTTGATAACGTACTTGGTCTTTGCTGTCTCCGGCATGGCCACTAATCTAGCATACTTACTAAATCTATCCATGATTACATAGATATACCTCATGCCACTCTTGCTGGTGACTAGCGTATCCATGAAGTCCATGGACAGGCTTTCCCCAGGCCTTTCCGGAATGGGAAGGGGCTTGAGCAGCCCAAGAGGAGCCTGTGTCCGAGGCTTGTCACGTTGACAAACTTGACAAGTCTCGACATAGAGTTTGGCATCTCTCATCATCGTGGGCCACCGGAAACGCTGCAACAGATTGGCTGCAGTCTTCTTGAAACCAAAATGTCTAGTGGCATCGTGACTCTCTCCTAAAAATAAACTACGCAAAGACTCTCTATTAGGAACACACAATCGTTTATTCCCGGCCTTCTCGAGGAACAGCAAGCCGTTTACCAACTCAAACTCGGCAGAAGTCGCCTTGTCCTTCGCCTCGAGTCTGCGTATGATCTCGAACATGAACTGGTCCTCGCGATAGGCTTCCACCATAGAGCGAGTAACATCGTCTGCAAGCCGAAACTCAGTGATCAGCGCACCGGAGAAGTTCGGCCTACGTTGTGACGCCCAACCTCACACCCAGCGCGACTTTCTGATCGGAGTAGGATGTGGTCCTGGAAGTGCGAAAAGGGGTGTGCCAAGGATTTTTGGGAAAGTGGGGATGGAGTCCCAGGTCAGAACTGAGATCTCCTGTGGCAGGGTTTTTCGGGGGCACGGGTGCAATTTGGTTGAGACGGCGAATCGCTTCCGGTCTTAAGGCAGACGGCGTGCGTGGGTCGTTCAAGGCCGCTCGATCCGTCTGTTTTGATGACGGCGGTTCGTGGAAAGGTCCATCCGGGGTGGGTGTAGTCCCGATGAGTCGGGTCGTCGGATGTCGCCACGTGGCGCCGGTCGTCGTACGTTCGGGTTAGGCCCTCGGTTTCCCGGGGCTCTCTGGTTGCCGCGTTGCCGGCAATTTCCGCAGGGCGTGCGGGGCCAGTAGGGGGCTATGGCGTTCCACGGGACGCCCCTGAGTTGATGATACAGGGGAAGAAGACGGAAGGGAGGGAATTTAGTAGAGATAACGAAAAGACCGGGGGAGATAAAGTAGTGGGTGTGGTCTGCAGTGGGGAAATCAGAGCACCGGGGATCGCTGTTTGTGGTGCAGTGGAACTCCCTGAGACACAATCGATTCTCGATTAGGCAGGGGAACCTCTGTCGGAGGCACTCTTCTATCCAAGGGGTGAAGTATTCCGGGTCCCACGACGAATCTGAACTCCGGGAGCGCGTCATTTTGTCATTGTAGAGTTACGAAATTCCTAAGGATGTGTCTTCGTCGATAGCGACCACCGCGTGTGAGTACGTGTAGGCCGCCGCGCGAGTGAATTGCACTTACACGTGTTCACACGGGATGATTGCTTCGTCGCGGACGCAGGATGACCACATCAATCAAGCAATATCCCCGCTATTCGTTAGCCTTTTCATGCGTGGATGGTTGCGAATCGGCGCGCGTGGAAACGTGTAAGTGCGCAAATCAGATCGCGCTTATGCGCGCCCCTGCGCGGTGTTTGCTGGTGTCTGGGCAAACAGCTACTCGATCATCTAATCATTCCATGGTTCGTACGCAATCATTCCTGAATATGCAAGGTGCCACTACGCATTCGCAGTAACAACAGCAGATCAGAAAAGGACAAGGCAACGCGAACTTCCCTACTATGCTCATGAGGGTATAAAAAAGGGCAAACAACGGCAAAGATCCATCAAACAAAAAAGCAAACATACATAACATCCATTCATTCAACATGACATATACAATATTCGAGATTGAAATCGCAAAAACGAGTGTGGGTTGAAACCAAGTCAAAATTCCAAAAAACGAAAGAGAACGGCAAATCGCCCTGAACCGAGATCAAAATTTTATATACACAAGCAGAGAGGGAGAAAAGACAAAAGAAACAGCAAATCAAAGAAACAGCAAATCCGTGTCCATCAACCTCAGCTCCCTCTTCCTCTCTCTCTCTCTCTCCGATGCGGACAGTCCGTCGTCACGCACCAACCCACGAAGTCGTCACCCCGCTTAGTCCTCCTGCACCCGTCACGTTCGCCCGCGCCCACAGTCCGTCATGGCCCGCGTCAACCCCATGTGTTTGGCACCAGCTCGTCGGGTCGCCCGACTCCCACTTCAACTCACCTCTTACTTCGCTCGTGAGCCGACCCTCGCTGATTGCGGTACCCCGAGCTTCCAACAGTTGGTTAAGAGAGCTAACTAATCGCGCAGCCGGAATTTATAGCGTGCATGCATGCACGAAGAACACGGAATTACAAGGACTTGGGAGGAGAGAAGGAGGAGGGATTGCCTACGTTTGCATGGCCAGATCGTGGCGTGGGGGACGTAGCCACTCTCCACGCATCGATCCGATCATGCACACCGCGGCTACCAAGACACAGCAAAAAGGAAAGAGAAGAAGGGTGGGAAGAGCGAAGTTCAAGAAGAAAGATACAGTTACAATGACGCCCGCCCAAATTACAGTCACACACAAGATTAAGGGCGTCGGCTAATCAGAACTCCGGCGCAGCCGCAAGAAGAAGCGCGTAAGCAAAAAGCGCTGCGCGGCAAAAGAAAATCCTAATTGCAAAATTCCTATCTAATGTCGAAAAAGCACAAGTTCCGAAAAGAAAGCTCGAAATTTCGAGAGCCATCGGTGCTCGACAAGATTCGAAAAATAATTCAAAAAGAAAATTCAAAAAGAACGAAGCAAAAATTCTCGCGCGATATCAGCGCCCAAACGTCCAAAACCGAAACAAAAGAAGCGACGTCAACATTTATTAATCGCGCGCACGACGGTGCACCGCAAACACAGCCAATCAACCAATCGATCGTCCCGGGACACGCCCAGCTCCAAACCCAGCCATCCGAAGAGAAACGACGCAAAAAGATGAAGAAGCAAGGACAACGATGCAATTTCCTTCCGATCCTGATCTCCCGTAGTTGGCCCATCCTTCCCAACTTAGGACCCCTCATTGCATTTGCGCAGAAAATCGCGCACCGCAGAAAGTGGTTCGTCACAACGCGACAATGCGTCAACAACTTTGTTGTACTCACCTTTGAGGTACTGGGGCTCGAAGTCATATTGCTCAATGACTTCGATCCAGCGTTTCAACGCATCGGAGAGCACATGTTGAGTTCTCATCCATTTCAGGGTCTGATGACCAGTCTTGACGATGAAGAACCTCCCAAGGAGATAATGCCTCCAGTGGGTGAGCGCCTTGTAGATCGCGTAAAGCTCCTTCTCATAGGTGGACTTAGCCAACTTCTGAGAGGGCATCTTTTTGGACATGTAGTCGACTGGCCTCAACTTTGGCCCCTCCTGTTGCGCTAGCACGGCACCAATGCCATATTGGCTGGCATCCGTGGTTACTGTGAACGGCTTGTCAGCATCAGGAAGTTTCAAGACCTCATGATGCGTCAACGCATGCTTCAGATGTCTGAAAGCAGCTTCGCACCTGTCTGTCCACTCCCATGGGGTGTCAAGGCGAGTCAGGTCCGTCAAAGGGGCGGCAACTATATTGTAGTTCTTCACAAAATTGCGATAGTAGCCGGTCATCCCTAAGAAGGACCTCATCTTAGTCACAGACTGAGGACGCGGCCAGTCACGAATGYTSGCCACCTTCGCGTCGTCGGGCTTCAAGCCCTCCGCGGAAATCTCATGACCCAAGTACAAGATCCGGGTGCGACCAAACTCGCATTTCTCCCCGTTGATCTTGAACTTGTGCTGCCGAAGGAGACTGAGGACTTTGTCTAAATGCGCAACATGCTCCTCGACAGTCCTACTAAAAATAAGTATGTCATCGAGGTACACGATGAAAAACTTATCCAAGTAGTCATGAAAGATCCGATTCATAGCGTGCTGAAAGGTGCCAGGAGCATTGCACAGGCCGAAAGGCATCACCACAAACTCATACAGATCGTACCTGGTCTGAAATGCGGTTTTGTGTTGATCCTCGGGTCGGATTGCAATCTGATGGTACCCGGACTTCAGATCTATCTTACTGAAGTACCGTTGTCGGGCGGCTGAAGCTCCATCGACCACCCTAATTTTAGCATATTGACCCTTAGATTAATCGTCTAGAGGAGAATTGACTGGGACTTTTGTTCGAACCATTGGGAAAAATTAAGGGTACCCCGAGCACCCCTAAAATTGGATGTGACGACCGCTGAGACTAGCCCTCGAATTTGACGAGAGGAACTGCCTCTTCTACCGCACTGACGTCTACCTCATTTCCGACCGCTCCAAGCCTATCTCCGGAATGGCTGGCCGTGAGACGACAATGTGAGAGTAGGCCTTGGGATGGTCTTTTTACGCTCCACAACTGGCGCAGAAATGGGGCCTCACATATCATTAAATTTAATATCAAAATTAAAAATGAGAAAAATAATTAAAAACAAAAGAAAAGAAGAGAAAAACGGGATATTCTTTATTTCATTAAATTTCCTTGATATTTAATTTTCATGGAATAACCCTCATTATTTGTTATTTCTGGTAAGGGAATCCAAAAATAAAAAAGAAGAAACAACACTATGAAAGGGAAGAAAATATGGGGATTTTCGCTATTTAATTAAACTCCATCGGAATTTATTTCTGATGAAATTGTCCTTCATTTTTTCTATTTCCGATAATATAATTAAGAAGTGAGAAAAAGAATTAAAAATAATAAAAGAAAGGGAAACCATTGATTATTTAATATTTGATTAGATTTTATTTGAATTATTCGCGATGGAATTTAGCCCGAATTATTTATTTATTTCTGATTTTAACGATTTTCTCTATCTCTCGATAATTGAGATCGTTTGCGTGGCTTACCTAACTTACCTAATTGCTAGCCTTGACGTAACCTGTGTGATATGAGTGAGTGCGAGTTGGATGGACCGCGTGGTGTTTGCCCGTGTCACCCCGGTTGTGCGGCTCGGCTTCTTTGTTTCGATGTGGCCGCTGGTTCGGTTTGGATACGTGGTTGGGGGAGGTTCGGAACTATCACGGCACTGCGGCATTGTACGGTATTCCACATGTTACAGGTTCGGTATTGGCTCGGCATCGACATGGTACGATTGTCTCAGGTTCGGATTTGGTTCGGCATTGGCACGGTACGGGTGGTTTCGATGCTGGTACTTCCTGATGCGGAACTCCAGTCCGGTTTGAGGCTGCTGCACTTCAGAGTGGTAATTTTCCGGCATTGGTATGGCCCCACTCGGCATGTTTTAGCCGGTACGGCACTTGGTTCAACAGGTTGGTCAGGACAGTGCTATTCCCGGCTCGGTATTTGAATCGATTGCTCCTGATTGATACGGTCCATTTGGCAAACACGATGGTTCGGTGCGTTTGGGTTACTTGGTTCGGAATCTGGTCTGGGGGCAGGTGCAGTCACCAAACGGCTATTGAGAAAACGCGCACCTTCCGCTATCATTCGGGGGTACCTGGTTCGGCGCAGGCGCGGTGTTGTGACAGCTTACTGCATTCTGTTTCCATTTTCCCAAGCTCGGTGACTCATGCGGTACCACTACGACATTTACCTGATGTGGCATGTGACAGTGCGGTACATTTTTTATAACGGGACCAATTCTGGACAACAGAGCACTAACCCGATGCCACCTTGCATAAGAAAACGGTACCAACTGGACTGCTGCGGAGCGACTGTCCCGTTTTCGGCCCTGGTACCGCTGGTACGGGCAGGAACAGTCGACGCTGGTTGCCAAAGGCGGATGCTTTCGCCTGACTCTAGGCCGCGGGCCGAAGCATATAGGGGAACCAGCGGGACTTCAAGAGGGGGATTCGGAGGGAGCAGTATGGGGAGGCGTGCCTGGTGTACGCCGCCCACAGGACAACCCGTTTCAGCCAGGGGGAACGGTGCGCTAGGGAGGAGGCGATGAGACAGATTCGGGCGTGCCAAGGGGACGTGCCCGGCGTACCCAGTCCGCTGTTGCTCTCAGGGCAGAGAGCAGATCGCCCGGTTGACGAGAGAGAGAGAGAGAGAGAGTGAAGAGGAGGGACATTCGACAGCAGGG
This sequence comes from Chara braunii, assembly GCA_003427395.1. NCBI lineage: Eukaryota > Viridiplantae > Streptophyta > Charophyceae > Charales > Characeae > Chara > Chara braunii. The sequence goes on from BFEA01000002.1 coordinate 3,674,080, forward strand.
CGACCGCAGTGAGCGCAGCTGATGGGTCCATTGGATCCCATGCCCGTCCGAAAGGTGCTCCTGCTGGGATGATGGCGGTCATGGTGAGGGGATGACATCAACGGGATGGAGGTGCAGGAGTCATCGACAGCGGAGTGATCAGAGCTATGGCTGCCGACCTGGACTGTTGCCACTTGTACTTGTTCGTGGGGGCCTGCTGCTACTGCAGTCGATAGGGGCTTCGAYTCCGGAGGTAGGGAACGCGAGCGTACGTCCGAGCACAAGGCTGGGAGCAGTGAGGGAGTATTGTGCAGACGGGTGATAGGCTAAGCCAAGCCGAATCCATAGGGAAGGGAGAACAGAATCTGACGGTTGGGACTCGCCGTGAGATGAGTGTGCGCGCGGGAGAACGGAATCTAACAGTTGGGACTCACCGTGAGATGAGTGTGCGGGCGGTAATCTGAGGATCAGAGAACACGAGGAGCTTCAGGGCAGACAGCGAACGAGATGTCCCCTGCTCTCGAGACTGACAGGCGCCCGTTTGTGGGTGGGGACTTGTTCATACCGGATCATCTGCTTGCACTGCCTGCGGGTAGCACTTGTGAAAAGCCGAGAGGTAGAGAGCGGGCGTGCGAGCAGCGAGAGAAGGGATGTGTGGGGACTGGGAGAAAGATGAAGCAACAACAGTGTGAGATATGATACATATCTGGCCTCCAGTGCGGACCGGTACAGTCAAAACAGAGACTGGAATAAAAGAACTTGGGAGCGCACAGGGGTGACAAAGTGCAAACAGAGAAAGAAAGGGGAACCATTTTTTTTTTATTTATTTTTTTTTCCGATCTTCTTGTTGAATGGATCTGGCACAGATTGCGCCCAGATACAACCAACTTCTGGCGAGAAAGGAACGGACAAAATTCCCCTGGTGCGCGCAGGTCAGAAGACACGTGTCTGTGCGCGCGCGCCCGTGAGAGAGAGAGAGAGAGAGAGAGAGAGAGAGAGAGAGAGAGAGAGAGAGAGAGAGAGAGAGAGAGAGAGTGAGAGGTCACCCATCTGTGAGAGAGAATGTGAGAGAGCGACAGTGGGGGTGAGAGTGAGTAAGAGGGCGTAAGGGAGAGAGAGAAGTCTAAAAGGGAAAGACAGTCTAAGTACGTGCGCATGTGTGAGAGACCGCAAACGTACGAGCCTGGGCGCGGCTTAGTTGCTGCGTGCGCCCCCACAGAGAAGAGGGGGACTGCGTAAGACTGCCTTGGCGACTCGCCTGAGTGATGTTGGAAGGGTCATGCAGGGGCGAGGGCCTGTCCGGGCTTGTGCAGGAAAGAGGAGCCGAGTACCTTCTCGAAACGCAAGTCCTGTACGTCGAACTCTCGAGCCCTTAAGTAGGACTACGAACACAGGATCAGACGGGACTACGAGCACACTTGAGAAGCCTCTCATTCTATTTGGATATTGGAGTGTACAGAAAAGACGAACAGCCACTTTGCATTGGTAAATCAGCTGTCCCCTGCAACAGACAAGTTGGACAATGCATGAACGAGACAGACAGCCACTTCTCATTGGCAAACTGAATGCTTGGACAGGACGAACAGTCGCTTCCTAGTGGTGAACCGAGTACTAGCTGAGCAGGCTTGCATTCGCTGGCCATGCTCTGGGCAACTATTCTCTACAAGTTGTTGGGTCAGATAGTCGAATTCACGGGCAAATTGTGTACTCACTGACTGAAGGAGCACTCGTTAGCTAAACCTCAGAACAAGATATTGTCGCTGATTGTCAAGGTGAACGATCACTCTCCCCTGGTGAACGGGGTGCTATTGGTTAATCTGGTTCTCACTGACCTCAGATCAGCTATTGCCTGCCAAATGGCGGGACAGGTATAAACTTCTATTGTGTGTAGACCTGATGTCACTGCTCAATAACCGGTCAGACAGCAGGTTCTCATTGGCTGACCAGCCGCTTTCCGTCTGTTGCTAAAGTTGGTATTGAGTATCGTGTGGGCGATGATCTATTAGGCTGGTTTCAGGCTGGCCTTGAGCGGGTTAAACGCGGGTATCCAGATGGGATGACGACTTGAACATTTGCTCTTTGTTTACGTGAGACTTGCATGGCGTCTGCCTTATGAACATATCATTTGAAGAAAAGGGGAACACTCATTGGAGCTCGTGCTGAAATTCTATGGTTGCTGTCACTCGCTAAAAGCAGCGATTCTGGGATTTATTAATCTGGAGGAAATTTAACATCGAGGGTTGGAAATAATATTTGAGAAGAGTACCCTTGTGCTGTCCCTAGCCTCCGGGTATTACCTATCTGTTGCAAAGAGATATTTTAATCTTGACGATTAATTGCCTTTAATTGCAGGACCGGGGGAAGACTGTTCGTCTTGACCAAATATCAGAATGGAAAGGTTTTGACACCCTACTGGTCGCTGAGGACCTCGGAAGCGGGCACGGCGAGTGACAGGCGCCGTAGCCCTTGGCTTCAGCGAACGGTAGGCGCCCCTCCCCAGGTTTCCTCACACCGTCACCCTTGCACTCTATCTAGCAAGTCGTCGATGCGCGGTAGGGGCTCTCTGTTCTTGACAGTGATGGCATTGAGGCCCCTATAGTCAATGCACATCCTGAGTGTTCCTTCCTTCTTCGGTACGAATAGGACTGGAGATCCATAAGGAGAAACACTTGGCCGGATCCAACCCTTCTCTACGAGTTCCTTGAGTTGTCGGCGAAGCTCATCAAGCTCGCTTGGAGACATCCGATAGATCCTACCCTTCGGGATACTAGACCCTGGGATAATCTCTATTGCATGGACGACCTCCCTCTCAACAACCCCTGTAGGCTCTTCAAATAGATCAGGGTACTTGGCAACTACTCCCTCTATCTCCGGCGACATTTTCACCGGCTCGCCTGCTGCAGGGACGTAGACTAAATACATACCCTCCTCCGGATTTTGTTTATAATAGTTATAGAATGCGGCCGCACACATGCATCCATGGGACTCGATCAGACTACTAGCTTTAAACTTATGTAATATGGCGGTCCCCCCACCTGGCAAAGTGTGTTTGACCGCTTTTCAGTCCCAGTCAAACTGGGGCTGTGCCACGGAGAGGTAGTACATACCTAACAAGATCTCCATAGGGAGATCATCGCTCACTAGGAATGAGACACAATGTCTCAATTCCCCTCCCGCGTACGGGAAACAACACTCAACATCCTGGAGGTAGTCGTTGACTACCATGTGATGTTTGTTGGCACAGGTCGACTCCACAGGTAGACTCAGGTGTTGCACTTGCCCCTGTAAGCACAGCCTCTCAACGCACGTGCGACTAATGAAGTTCCTAGTTGAGCAAGTGTCATAATAGGCCCCGACCTTGCGGCCGCCATTGGCTACCTCGCCGACAAACATCTCTCCCTTAGGGGCTTTGGCCAATACCGTCCAAGAAGCTAGTGGGTCTAATCTAGACCACTCCTCCTCTAGCTTCTCTAAGGATTCAAACACATTCATCGAACAAAGGCTCAATGGGTCAAAATGTGTTTGCGGGACGACGATGGAGTCAGCGTGTGTCCACCACCTCGACCCTAGCAGGAACAACTACCATTCCTACTGGCCCGACGCGTTTCCCGGAGCAGTGCCAGAACTGCTGGCCACATTGCTACCAACGGGAGCGGAGGATCCCAACGCCTGCCCCATCGTAGGCGGGATCTTTTCGGTCACCTTCTTATTCCGACACTTGAATTGGTTATGGCCATATTGGCCACAACGGATACAAGCTTGCCGCGTGGACCGATCTCTCCACACGTCCTCAGTGAGACCCGCTTTCTCCCATGGAGGAGCATTGGGGTCAAACTGACTCCTAGACCGGGAACCTCCACAGCATCTACCGGTTGCCTTACCTTTTTGCGCTACGGCAGCGACTACTCCACCCCCTGAAGCTTCTACGCTGCCGGCCTCTGAACCCACTCCTTACTGGAAGTCGTTGTCCAATTCGATGGTGGAACCATCGTTGTGGATGAACATGATGCGTCCCTTCGCTTTCCAGTTGGGAGGCAACGACTTTTTCCTACCATTCGTCGTGGGTGTCTGACCATGCCCTATCTTTGCTTCAAGGTCTAGGGTCTTCTTGCTAAACGATGGGAAGTTGTGCATGTTGATGTTGGCCTCACCTGCCAACTGATTGCTGAGAGGCATAGGAAAGCATCTCAGGTAGGAGGTGAGTAAAACCTGGGGGTCATAACAAACCCCAGGGACACAGATCAGACGCTCTACAGCGTCAGTGGCCTCTCTCACTGACTTAAACTGCCTCGTGTGCAGTGTCAGGATCGCGTCAATAGCCTTTTGGGCCTCTTGCGGATCATGCCACCTGTCTTCCACCAACTTGAGGAAGTCATCCAATTTCTGGATGACCGCCCAAGCGCGAAAGTCATGACCGCACCCCTGGAGCTGCACTAAACCGCTCAACCATCTTGCTGCAATCCCCTCTAGATAGGAGGCAGCCACAAACACTTCCTCGTGCGACAAGGTAAGTTTGCACTTAACATAAACTGGCACTGCCCTCAACCATGTGTCGAGGTCTTCACCCCTCTTATCCCCTGTAAAGGGTTTAGGAGCGGCGGTGGCCGTCTTTGGAACCCACTGACTTTGTCCCGGTACCTGCACCATTCCGGACCGTGGACCTTGTGGTGCAGGCTGCTGCACTATCTGCTGGGGCTGTGAACCCTGCGGCGGTGCAGACTGCGAGACAGCAGGCTGCCCGCTTACGACAACCTGAGACGGAGGTTTGGAGAACATTGTCTGTACAGGAACCTGCAAACTAGGACTTGCTAAGAACCCGCCTGTTAAAGGCATACCAGGGAGACAGGCTGAACCGATGCTGGAGCGGTATATGGGGATACCCCAGTCATCGGTGTGACAAAAGGAGGAGGATGTACAACGGGCCAGACACCAGGCCCAGACAGTGATGGTGCCGCCTGCGCTCGCCCGACCAACACGGCCAGACTTTGTTGGATGTCTTGTAAGATCGCCGTCTGTTGATCTTGCATCTCTACTACTCCTAACAAGACCGACCTCAGGGTCCTCACTTCATCATCCAACTCTGCTGGGTCTATCTCCTCTAACTCACTAATGTCCGCTTGTCGCCGCTGCAACTTGGCTTTTCTTCTAATCATTCTTTCTTTTTCTGCCTTAATCTCTCCTAAAGCCTTCTGTAGCTATGCCTCGCGATCAGCAGCTCGCTGTATGGTGACCTACTCGGGAGTCGACATTAATGGTTGGCTTGCCATTATGCCATTGAACTGACTCTGGATTTGCGCGACCGTTGACCCTGCGGTCCCTGAACTGCTAGCGTGGGAACTCTGTTGCGCAACAGTTGCCATGGCTGCTGAAGTTGCGGCTTCGCTTGCAATTGCCCTGCTGGCCTCTGCTGCCCTAGTTCTCCTCTGCTGCTGCTGCCTCTCCCTAAGCTGGCGGAACATAAATCTGTCACCCTCTGGTCCTAAGGCCAAGTGGGCTATCGGGCGTCTAGCCGATCGCAAGATCCCGTCGTCCTCACTAGTGGTGTCCCTATCGCTCATAAGCTACAGAACTGTACACAATCTGCACTAAGACACTCTTTGATGCTTACCGCAGCGTAGTGCACAGATCGACTTATAATTAAACTAATTAATTGGTGGCTGCGTCAGAGAGTATATACTTTTGGGTCCAACAGGTAAGTTCAGGTTCCTACAAACGAGACTACTTTGACTTTGACTGATTCACAAACAGAAGCACAATGAACAAAAAACAGTTCTAAACTATGATGTCTGCCAGATGTCAATGGCTGTACATCTAACTAATCAAAGATAAAAATAGAATCGCTTGCTGGGTCTGTTTGCAGAATGGAATCTTGCCCAAACTTATCACCGAGAATCTACCCCTCCCTCAGTTCTTCCCGAATGTCCCTTGTCGCCAAAGTCCCTGAGCAATCCGGACAGCGTGCGTGTCTAAAGGTGTGCACACGGCCCACCCCTGCGCCCCGAGTCCTGCTAAGCTGGCCAGCCCTGCACAATATTTATCCTCGCGTGCAGCGAACCTTACACCGACCAAGTCCTCAGGAATTCTTTAACGTCGCAAACAGGACGACGATCACAGCCAATGGAAGGTATCCCGCCGGTGCTTATTTATAGACGCCCGGTCTCGTCTGTCCCATAGGGCTGGCCTGCCCTTCAGAACCCCTCTACAGCGCAACGAGCAAACAAAGGACAAAGCGGCAAAGCATGCGTGCTCTACTCCCTGTGGGTTGGCATGGTGATCGTGACCCAGTGCTTCGTCTGGGGCCCTTCAGATAGCTCCGCCCTCTCCTTCCAGATGCTCCACGTGAAGGCTGACGACTCTCAAGAGCGCACACGACTCCTCACATGAGAGGACTCTCAAGACAGAACACACATCCTCACGGTAAGAAGTGTCGAAGAGGGTAGATAAGGTTAGGTGCAAAGTACCTCAAAATAGCTGCCCCCAACCACATATATTCTCACCAGATGACCCGATGTTGATTGTGATGACCAATCGCTGCTTCGGCACAACCAGCATTGCACAACTGTTCCACCTCAGCATCAACCACACACCGGATAGTTCTCATCACACTGCGAACACCCAATAATCACCGCTTAGCCTTCTTGTCGAACCCCTCTCCACCTGGGTCGCCTACTTATCTTCGCCCTCCTCACTACACACGTCCCACAACACAGTCGCTCACCGCACACACCGCACACACCGCGTGCATGTACTGCATTAGGCAGAAGATAAGCGCCAGATTGGCGCACCGAACCACAACTTCGATACCAAATTCCAAGGAAGATGAGCAATAGCGAGCTTCAGCAATCAGACAGCATCATACACATGAGACCAGATAGTCGTGACCTCGAACCAAAAGCAGATTTGCATCACGAGTTTCACCAAATAAGAGCACAACAAAAGCTCATAATTGACAATGCTGGAATAGTCTCATCATCATCAATCGAAGAACCAATGTTGATATCCTATCTTGCGCTCGGCGCCCAGACTACGAATGGCAGATCCTATCTAGCCTAGACTACAATGCCGCTGATGACGTCAACAGCTTCCCAAGTACGAGCAGACCTNGCGCTCGGCGCCCAGACTACGAATGGCAGATCCTATCTAGCCTAGACTACAATGCCGCTGATGACGTCAACAGCTTCCCAAGTACGAGCAGACCTCGGCCAATGCCGCACGCGTCAAGCACCAGTTATGTCTCTTGTATCACTCACAACCTCGTTCCCCAACTCACAGATGCCACTTGCACCCAAGGACCACCATGCACCCCATCCAGCATACAGCAGCACAGCTCGGCTATGGTTGCCTGCTCCTTCCAGCTCGCCCGTGAGCGCGTGAGCCTGGCAGGCGATAGCGCAGCAGCGCTTGCGCACAAAGCAGCCAGTGCCCGAATGCCCAATGCGTAGGCTGGCCCTTTCCTAAATGGAAGTGGCCAGCCTGCTTGCGTGCAGCCTGGCTGCGCTGGGCCCCTGCCCAGAAGCTTCCGGTAGGCCCAGGGAGGCTGAGCCTCACACCAAACGAATCAGGCCCAGGGCCACCGACAGTTACCCGTGCCCAACTGCCCGCTGTCTGAGTTGGGTCTATGCTGCGTATCTCGCCCAGGGCCACCGACAGTTACCCGTGCCCAACTGCCCGCTGTCTGAGTTGGGTCTATGCTGCGTATCTCGCCCAGGGCCTGACTTAGATACAGTTGATAAAGGAGGTCGGGGCCTGGGCGCCTTCAACCAACTGGCGCTGCGCAACTGCCTGAATTATCCCCAGTTGCGAACTAGTCCAAAATAGGCCTCTTGTCGTCTGTCGAGCCTGCCTTCACTTAGGGCGGCCGACCTGTTGCAAATAGGGGCCCAATAGCGCTTATCGAGGCCTATGCCTCGGACCAGACTTTTTAGGAACAAAAAATGTTAAATTTTTAGCTCCTGAGGGTCCCCTGGATGTATCTGGACTTACTCAAGTTGGCGTTTTCAGAATGCCAGACCCTCAGGAGCTAAGAATTGACATTTTTTGTTCCTAAAAAGTCTGGTTTCAATTTTGTTCAAAAAATATAAGATGTCCGTTTTGACGAAATGGCTGTTCAATTAGCAAAATACTAAATAGTAAAATACAGACCCAGGCGCTGCAAGCATGGCAAGGACTTAACTTTTTCAAAGTTCAATTCTCAATTGTGCAAGCATAGCAGAGGTGTCTGCCCCACGCCTATAAGTTGTGCCGGCCTTGGAAACTATGTGTGCACTGCTGCTTTGTTACATTACTCCTGCGGCGAGTCCTGCCCAACATGGTTTGTCAGAGCTCTGCGGGTACGAGTATTGATGTATCATTCCTCACGTGCCTAAGTGCACACACCCATCAAACACACACAGATTGGGACAGTATAAGTTTGGTTCTGTTTATGACACTTTATGTGTGTATCTTTAAGGGTGGGACCCCACTGGACGGCGGCAAGCCTTTGGAAGATATTTTTTGGGACTCCACTGCTGGCGGCAAATGCAAGCATTTTTGTTTCCACTCTGCCTACCGCCGCTTTTTCAGCACACCAACCAATCCCCGTGCTTCCGTTCCACACGGGATGGGTAACTCTAGAGGGCGTGTTTGCCTACCTCATGAGCTCGGCAAACACACCCTCTAGATTCACCCATCCCTTGTGGAAAGGAAGCATAGCGGATTGGTTGGTGTGCTGAAAAAGAGGAGGCAAACTTGCCCGAAAAGGCAAGTCTTCCTGATCGGTTAACTTAAACCTCGGGAAGTGCCGAAAATTGCTGTGGCGGTGGAGTCCCTTTTCGGTTGCCCATTCCCGTCGGCTATGATTCTGGGCTGGCGGATGTTTTCCTGGCGCCAAGCACCGCCAAGCAGTGGGGTCCACCCTAAGTCACAATTGCACGGACACTTCTGCAAACAATGCAAAGCACATTGTTAGACAAAAGCCATGAGGGCAGTGCAGGGGTGCCTCAGAGCAGGCCTAGGGCAGCCGCAAACAAATTAGAAAGGGCCAACAGTATTCTGGGCTTAACCTCACCTCAACTGTGGGAGGGTGATTGTGACCACAGGTACCCATGATGAAGTAATGATCGGCATGTTGCCACAGGGGCCTTGATCAGGCAAAACTCCTGACCGGGTTTGAAAATTGATGGCTATGGACAGTGGTGGCTCAATCCAATGCACGCACACATAGAACCACATACACAAGAATGGCAGAACTCAGTTCACCTCTCACCTGTAAAGAATTCATTAATTTCATCCTGTGCTTTGCTCCTCAAACTCCCATTGCGGGCTCCGTAAAGCCTCACTTCTTTCAGGTCCGCATTATATATAGGGCTTGGTATAGGTGGCAGTCCGGGCATGAACCGGCCGTAAGCTTGTGGTTGGTCCGCGATCAATGGAGGAGACCCCCCAACCGCTGCAACAACATGAAGACCCAGAGGAGATCCTGTCTGAAAAACTCCTGGAGGTCCATTTGGTGGTGATGGCACCTTCTCGTAGAAGTCGAGCGCACCCTTAACGAGTTCTACTCTGTACCACACACAAATCGGACATAGTAGCGATTCAAAACATGTCAAAGTCGCACCAGAGCTGGGACTTTCCCTGCAAGTATCAGGTTGCAAGTACGACTCCATGTCAAACATGTAGTACTGTGTGAGTATGCCACTGCTCACCAAATGTGCAATATGAGAATGAATCTTTCGCTAGAACATGGAAAGATACACCACCATAGGTTTCTCTTTTGTGCATGTGGTGAGTAGTGGAGCAAGGCCCATGGGGCAAGAGATACACCACATTCCCATATGCCACAGAACAGCACCAAAAAAAAACAAGGAAGGAAAGAAAAAGGTCGATGAAGCACAACATTAGAAGATCAATTAAGGGTCCGACCAACTAACCTCAGAGCCCTCCAATGGCAAATCGTCCACCGATCCTTACCAACCCCGGAGTGGATCACATCAAGAACAGACCTTGAAGAACGCGGGATCCTCTCCCCCCTATGCACCTTCTGTTGGAAAAGTTCCCCCAAACGCCAGGCCACACTGGAACATCGCCTTTTGGACTGGCCCATGGTAGCCCAACTGGGGTTGGTGGGACGCGGCATGGCACTACCTCACAGGCACTCGGCTGCCATGGGATCTCAAGACCATCCTCCTGGGAGAAATGCCCCCACAATCGGTCAGGTGGTCTCCCTTCATGATTAATCTTCTTAAAATCACTTGCTTGCCAATGCTGATGGCGGTATGGAGGATGAGGTGTGCCCATCAATGTAAACAATACACATTTGGATGAGTGGGCAAGAGCCGCGGTTGTCGAAGCAATGACAACAAACACGCATGCTGCATGGAAGGAACTTCAACAAATGCTGGCAAAAGAACCTGAAGAAACGAAACGTAACGACCTTGCAGCAAACTTCAGGTCAGTATGGGTGGACAATGCAGAGAGACTCCTCAAACTGGGCCAACACAACCACCTAAGGTGGAAACCGTGGCTGTCCACAGAAAACCAATGGCAACGATTACCATGTGACCATTTTACCATCCCCTTCCAACCGACCAATTTCATTCTACTCTAAGAAGNTGATTACCACGTGACCATTTCACCATCCCCTTCCAACTGACCAATTTCATTCTACTTTAAGACAATCCCTTGCTGCCCCCCTCCCCCCCCCATCTTACCCTTTCCATCCGTTTCATCCACTTCCTTGCCCCCCCCTCCTCCCGGCCCTCGCCTACGCCTACTTCTTCCCACGCCCTCAAGCTGTGTGCCAGCCAAGCAGGGACTCCCTCCCAAAGAAACAAAGAACCTCAGCTAGGGATCAGGAGGTGCAGCAACAGGGATAGGTCACGTGGAATGGAATGTGCAGTCCGAACACAAGATGGGAAAGGAGAGACTGGGACATCAGAAGGCCAAAAGGCTAGTACTGAAGACTTACGGAAGACATATCACGGTGCCAAGACATACTGTGTGGGCAACGCAATGGCTTCCTGAGGCCTATCCATAATGATTACTGAGTAACTTTTGACAACATAACTTGGAGATGGGGGGACAGATTGAACTGAGTCAGGGTGTGAGCATCTGTGGGCTTAATGACAACCGTGGCACAAAGGAGACGGGGTGGGGAGAGGGGGATATGGCCAACGTGGGTAGAAATAGGACAACAACACAGCGAAATCAGTAATGACTACAATATAGATTGAGCCACACCAGAGCGATGATCCGGATGACTCTAGGATGGGTTTTAAGGGTACTGAAACGAAAGGAAGGACAACATAACTTCATAAAGTGGCGATAGGTTGAAAGGCTCCGCTGCAACAGAGTTGGAGCAAATGGTGTGACAACAGAGTTGGAGCATAGGATGTCACACAAGAGTTAATATTCCAAAGGTTTGTAGACTAGGGTTTAGGGTTTAAGGCGGCAGATAAAAAATAACAGTCAACACATCTTACCATGGGACTTAACAGAACTTAACAGTAGGGGTCGGGGTACCAGATCCCTCACATTGGCGGCGGGGGGGTAGGTAGGGCAGGACCATCGCTGCTCAATACAAACCACAAGTCATAAGGACATGATATATTCAGTGCCCCTGAACTGGTAGAGCTATGAAAAGGCGGACATAATGTAATAATGTAATAATGGGATGCTGGGCCCAGTTTCCAACCGGTGCAGCTCCCCACCAATAGATGGAGCCTTCACACACAGGGCCCTGCTTCGCGAGGATGCTCTTACCAACTGGCTAAGTAGGTCACCCAAGCCTGAAGTTGTGGGGGCAAAAAAAGAAGAAAAGAAAAAAGAAGAAGATCAATTAAACCACCAGTACCTGGCCCAGCTATCGGCCACGGCGCTTCCCGTATACGCGCCGCGCCATTTGGGCTTCGGCCTGCCGGACCGCATTGGCTGGAGGCCGCAGGCAAAATGAAAAAGAAAATTGCGACGGCGGTTCGGCAGGACTTGGCGCGCAGCGTGCTGGGAGGCTCGGATTCAATAGCTGAGCGAGGTACTGGTGGTTTAAGGGGTTGTGTGTGGACTGGCTAGGGGGAGAAACAGGGGGATGGATGCCGGATGACTCTTGGGAAGGGTGGTGTAGCGACGAGCCTCAGAACCAAGGCTTAATGGACTGCAATTACTTGCTGACCTTTAAGCGGCTGGTACATGACCCCGGCCTTGTGGAGACTTGTTCATCACCTACTCCAGAAAAGTCAGAGCCGCCCGCCGTCCATAAAATACATCAGCGCTGGCATCATGTTTCGGCCTCTGAAAAGGGGCCCCGACCGATGTATAGCTTGCACTGGTGGTTTAAGGATTGGACCTGTTGTGCTCCACACTAAAGTTTCTGGTTTAAGGATTGGACCTGTAATGCGCCGCATTAAATTTTCTGGTTTAAGGATTGGACGGTTTGGACCTGTATTGCTCCGCATTTCCACATGCGGCCCCATCGGGTTCCCAGATCTCCCCCCCCCCAACCCCCTCAAACTTGTCTGTGGTAGACCTGGAGTGGTTTGGACCAGGGTGAATGTGGCCCCTCTTCTTGCAACCTCTTCAGCGAAGATACAATGAGCATCTAAGTTCCTGTGTTAAACTTTCCCCCACAAGAAAAGAGATGGGGCTGTCTAGGAAGGAATGATGGGGGTCTGTCCTTAGGCATGTTAAGTTTGCCGATGTGAAAGTCAAAAGTTTTGTTTTGCTGTTTACTCTTTTCCATCTCGACTTCCCTCTGAAGTTTCTAGGCAGTCACAGACTTGGTCTCACTGATATCTTTTGGCAGTCTTGGTGGCTGAAGAGGTCTGGGCGTTTTTTGGTCCCCGCAGTTGCGCATTCTCCGAGTCAAACGCAGACATTAAATCCCTGTCGTTTTACGTGTGACGTGCCAGCTTCCGTACCCGAACGGACTTTGGAGGCCCTGGATTTTGCTATGCATTCATTTTCCCTAATACTCTAAAGCAAAACGCGGGTCTCGCGTGACGCTTCCCAGGAGTACCCGTTGCCAGTTGGGCCCAGGCCGATTCGGGCCACAGGCGGAATCAGCCGAAGCAATTTCTCAGGCCCAGGGCGATTCGGGGACCAGGCCGAATCGGCCGAAGTAATTTGTGGGTTTTTTTCGCGCCGACGATTTTGTTTTGGGCCGCTTGGCCGCTGTTTCGATTTCGTCATCGTCTGTTCGAAGTTTCATTTGACGTCGGCTGTTTGGGGTGAACGTGGTAGGATTCCGTCGGTGTTTGTTTGAATTCCGTGATCAATTGTGACGAAGGGAGATGAGGGAGTGAAAGTGATGAGGGAGGTTGATTGGAAGTGCAACGTGGTTGGTTTGACGGTATGATAGGTGTATACGGGAGGACATCAACTGCCATATCGGCTATTGTGACGAAGGGAGATAAGGGGTTGAAAGTGATCAGGGAGGTTGGTTGGAAGTGAAGCGTGGTTGGTTTGACGCGTCAAGCAGCTGAGAAAGCGGAAGTGAAACATGGCAGATCAAGGTATGACGTTGACATACGTTTTCTGTTTTTGTTTCTTTTCTTTTTGTTTTTTCTGTTTGTTTCTTTTTCTTTCGTTTCGTTTTTGGTTCGTTAATGCTGAGACTATTGATTCGATAGAATTCCTGGAGAGAGAGAGAGAGAGAGAGAGAGAGAGAGAGAGAGAGAGAGAGAGAGAGAGAGA